>OMLJ01032924.1:0-12290 GCA_900302595.1 Gadiculus argenteus | reverse complement strand
CCCCGCCCTTCACACTCCCAGCACCCCGACACTGTCCTGAAGGAGTGGTCACTACACTGCAGTCCCCGGGACCACGCGTGAGGCCTACAAGTCTGCCTCCCTCTGGTACCCCTGGCGACCCTCAGGGGAACGTCTGTGCGGTGTACACATGGTCGGTCTTCATGAGCCTCGGTGTCTGTACAGAGAACTGGGGTTCAGGGTGGCTGCTGCTGCTGCTGGTGGTTTTAGTATTTGCAAGACCAGAATTTTTTGTTTAGTTTTGGTTTCCACCTACGAAAGTTTGCTGGATATATCATATAGCCCTCTGACATTCAGAGAGTAAGACGTTCTGCGATGCATCCCATCAGGAGAAGAGGACCCCCAGGGAGCGTCACGTCGGCCGGGTGGGTCGTGCCGGGTCCGGCCCGGCCTAGGTCGTGTTCTATGCCCACACGGCTGTCTATGATCCACACTGGCCCAAATGAGACCAGGAGCTGTTCCAAATAAGACCAAAGTTCATTCAGTCAGAGCCATCTTCATTAATTTCCAGGACATGCTTTAGACATTTAAAAAAATGAAATTCAATGTTTATTTGTCATTTATATGTCCGCTTTACCTAAGCATACAATACCCAGGCCTAATTGCATTTTTTTTTAGTCATTAATGGCCTCTTGCCCCAACTTTTCCAAGTCTTGCTATTTGTTAGTTGGTGTTTGGTACAGACCGAGCGTTTGGATACTAAAAGAAAGCTACATAACATGATTCTGAACATTATTCGTTATAATGCTGTTTGTCACCTTTCACAATAACAATAACTGAATTAAAGTAAGTTTCAACACAATGGAAAATTGGAGTTTTAGAAATTGGTATATTGGTATATGCCTTAAAAGCTGAGCATTGTGTTCAAATGAGTGCAATGCAGTGTATATATAAAAAATATATAGTGTTAATGCAACAGTCCAAACATCCATAGGTTTCCAGTTTGACTGTCCCTTACGAGTATTGAGCTATCAGTTCAGAATTGTCAGTAAAAGACTATCACTGCAGCAGAAAGGTGGCAGTAAATTCATTTGTATTCTCTGCTGTGGTCTATGGTGAATGGAACTTCATTTGGGATCTGCGTTATTAGACTTCTAAGACGTGGTTTCCTTCAGATGGCTGGTCTGTATTAATCATTCTTCGAATGGAATGCCGTAGTGCTCCAGGGTTCGAATGTTCAATTACCCTTCTCATCAAAATTGGATGTATAAGCAAATCTCTTGCTTGTACAAGCAAAATATGCTTGTACAATATCTGTAATGCATGTTACACGTTCCTTTAAACACTATCATTACCGCCTGATGTTCAAATTTCATGGTGGCATACTTCTGCTCCACTGCCCTCACCCCTCTCTTGGCTAAAGCCTTGATTTCCCTCGGAAGGAGCCGGCCCCAGGCTGGTGATGCCACCAACTAATGGGGGCTAATAAAAGGCTTCGGATTTGGTTTGGGCTTGAACGCGGTGTCCCTGATTTCCTTATCCTGTGGGTTTAGCACTCTTCTTTAGGTGTGAATATTTCTTCTACTTGATTTTTAAGAAAAAAATGGTGAAGCAGGCACTTTTTCTTGTAACATACCAAATGTGTTCATAATGTTCATTTATGTACAGTTTGTAAGAGACTCGAACATTTCAAATGCAGAATGTCGTCCTTTGGGAATGGCCGTGTAGGAAACTGCGTTTTGATGAGAAAAACAAATGCCTTTTCACTTCACGCTTGCATAGAAAAAATGTTTGTAACTTAAACTGGAATGTCCTACACAGTCAATGTATGTTTTTATTTGGACACTTTGAAATGTTCTGTACATTGGCTGCTGACTTTTCCGACATGTTTTTTTCAGTGATGTAAAATGCTATAACAGGTGAACTGTTAAAAGAAAAAGACAACACACTTGAAGGACTTCCTTTGTTTCCATGCACGAGTTGCACTACTGACTTGTACAAAACAAAAGGCTGCATCATGTTGTTTGAATGAGTGCAATGACCAATAAAGCTTGGTACACTTGTATGATCACACTTCCTGAAGGTGCGAAAGAAAACGCACCTATCTAGATTTGGGAATGTGCAAGACATGTTACGATATTCTAAATGGCAACAATAAGACAGTACAAGAATGTGTTGGATTAACTAAATATAAACAAAACCAAAGTTTAACACCAGAAAGTAGACTTTTCTAGTGTTAAACGTTGGCTTACCTGGAAGTGGTCTCTAAAGTACGATGTATGCGTTACAGGTTCCACTGGTTTAATTAAAAATAAAACATCCTTAAATACATGATAATTGTTAACCATCAGCTTGCGGCCCAAATCACCCCCACAGGCCCTGCCATTGTTTGACATCTGGGTAACTAACATTGACAATAGCTTCTTTGCCATGTGACTCCAAACCAGTATCACATTGTATTACTAAACCCTACAAATAAGACACCATTTGTTAAGGTATTTTAATTCTATATTGTATATTCTATATTAATATTAATATGCAGAAGAAAAAAAAAAGTCATGATGAAAAAACTGACTCAACCAGCATCCAATTGTATTACTAAACAGGTTCTGATTTAATAAATAAATAAAATAATGGTAAAAATATAGATAAGATAACACAACAATATGGATAAGGAGAATGATGAAGAAGAAACAAATACAACTAAATTTCAACAATGTGAGGCAGGATTGTTCAATTACCGGTATTTAGATTCACTGAAATGATGTAGTCACCAGTAGGTGGCGATAATGAATGCGAAGTTGAAGGACAATCACATATACCTTTAAAAGAAGAAGAGGGAGGCAGAGAAGACATTTTGCAGGCAGAATGGTCCGCTTCAAAAAAAGGCCAGAGAAAAGAATCGACAGAAAATAATCGACTGATAAATGAAGGTCCTTCATTTATCATAGATTTAATCAAGTAAATGTTATTCCTCAGCAGTGGTTCTCAATTTCACTTGCCTTAGCAATCACCACAACTGGCAGCTACCACGATAGTTGACAGTGGTTGAGGGTCACCTGGCATCAGAAGAGGAATCCGCACAGAGGTGCTTCATGCAGGGAGCCGCTCTGATCGCAATGCCTCACTAGAAACGGGACGTCAGACTCTGCGCCACAAAGACCGGAATAGATCTCGTCTTCAATCTGCTGATCGCTTGCAGTAGTTCTGGTGGTTTGACGAGGCATGCTCTGGTAACACGGAGCTGTTCCTTGTTGTTCACATGAGCTTTACTTTAAGTGGTCATCACGCGTATTTTTAAGGGTCCAATCAATAGTATGTTGACACAATTTGCTCCAGTACAACTAATATATTTAATGCATCGAATTGCAGTCTCGTGCAGACAACGAGTTTAATTATATTTTTGTTAACATTGTTTGTTCCTGATATTTTTTCCCAAAGTTTCTTTCGAAATTCTTGTTTTATTATTACCATTGTGGGAGGCCTAAAAAGTTCAAATGTAGGTTTTTGGCTGTGATACAGTGACTGAGGGTACACGTTTTATGCACTTGAGTTGAATGCCTATTCCTGATAATTCTGTTCCTATTCTGTTCACTGGTTTTTCAAAACTTCAATAAATTAGTTGAATTAAAGAGTGGCTCATTTGAATAAAACAAAAAATAGATCAACCTCACCTATAATGCCTATAAAAGCGGGCTATCTAACATAATTCAGCATTAAGATATATATCCAACATAAATAACATGGCATGAAGTACAAATATGGCACAAATGAGGTTAAGCGTAAAAAGTTAGGGTAAGGGTGCCGTGAGCCAGGATAGTTTGAGAACCACTCCTTTGTTTAAGAAAGTGGATCTACTCACTATAATGATAATTGGTCTGTGCACTTTCCTTTTATCCCGTCCTTCTCATGTCTCCTGTTTGCCTGTCTTTATTGATGTAATGCTCTTGTTTTACTGTTATCTGAGTATATTTTTATGTATGCATTGTAAGGTGACCTTTGGTGTCATGAAAGGCGTCCTCAAATACAATTGATTATTTATTGTCATATTGTGGTCACACACCCTGGAAAAAATCGTAATTTCTGCATATGAATATTCAGAAAAAAATAGAGGAAGCACTAAAATACCATAAAAAGGGTGTGTCTTATGTGTCCGGTTTAGTAATGGTTACTGGTTTGGAGTCACTGGGTCACACGACATGGAAACCTTTTTTTTTTTAAATGCAATTATTTTGTATTCATATATTTATGTGAAGTAATTTAATGACGGTCCCTAAATCAGTTTCCAGCAATTCAGAGCGAGGCATTGGGAGGTGAGCTAACTCTTGCCTTATCCTGCTGCTAACACTGGGCAAACCTCAGTAAAGTCGCGGCTGGAACCGGGCTGAATATCCGTCGAATATCCAACTTAATACGAACTTCACCGCGGTGTTCAGGTAAGACTGAACCGGCACAGCATCGCCATACCTGAGCCAATGGACTTGCGTTGGGGACGGTCACACGTGACAGGACAGCGTTACAGTCCGAGTTAAACATCATCAGTGGAAAGGGATAGAAGTTAGACAGAACTGGAAACAAATAGCGTATAATCAGCTATTGGCTCAATATATGATAATTCTAAGCGGAAATCATTTGGTCCTTTCATTGGAAATGACTGCGGTTGTAACTAGAGTTGTTTGGTTTTCAGAGTGGGAATGGTTCAAAGGAAGATAAAGATAACACTAAAACATTACGCTGCAATTAAAGTTGTGGAACATGTCTGACGGATGTTCTTTTTTTCTCACTGGCTTTTTGCAACCTAACTAATCCAACAAAATATGTTTTAGATGTCAGACTTTAACATAGACAGGACATTTGGGTCAGTTATTTACAAACATCTACAAATCTAAAACATATAAATATCATAATGAATATAGGCCTACTCAACTTGAGTATATTCATCATATGTTGTTACCCTTACATTGTCCTAAATTACTTACGCAAATCAGGCGTAAAAAATGTCAAATTAAAACACTATATACTCATATTCTATGAGTTTAATTGAAACAATACACTAAATATCCAGTGTGCTTTCTTACACTGATGTTGTAGCAGGTTTTACCAGGCTACCAGCACTTCAATGACACCCCTGGCTGTTTGGGATGCCCGTCACACAGGCCCTCTGTTGTCAATGGGAGGTCATACATGGAAAATATATCGCTAGAGTACGTGCCAGGCTGGTCTAATGTTGTCCACGCTTCAGTATGCTGTAGTAAACAGGGCGTGAGTACAGTGTTTTTTTCCCCATGAGTTATACTCACAGAATCATTCAAGGTCAGTGCAATAATAAGGTTGTCATTTTGACATCCTTTCATTTATTTCATAGGTTATTTAAATTCACTGCTTAACACGATCTCATTACAGGTACCTATATCAACCGACATCCATAACCTGTAAATCAATCAATCAACTAATCGATCGATCACCAATCAATCAATAGCAACACAATAATTAGAACACATAACAACAATTAGCAAGTAGGCCTAGCTGACTTTTTTGTTTTCAATTATTTTTACTGCATTATTTTTTTCTTATTCATTTATGTAGGCCTACATTTAAAATGTTACTAACATTGTCAAATGGCATTTACTATGGGTCTTACAACAGTAAGACCCAAACAGGTTTCCCAAAGAATGACTTCTGCCTGTGCCACAGTGCTCCACCTCAACAACACAGATGATATCTGGGACTTCACGTAGGGTTTTCCACGCCACCATTAGGATCCCGAAGAACCAGGGGGTCATGACGCCGCGGGCCGCGATTGGGCCGACGCAGCCCTTCTTTGTGTCCACCAATGGTCAAGAGAGTGATAGTATATTTGCGTGTTTAGGCGGACCCCCACCACGATCCCCAGTGGATGGAAGAAGGGATCCCTCGCCACGTGACTCTGAATAAGAGTGGTGAATCCTTTTGTACCTTTTATCAGTCCGCGTATAAACTTTTACATTAACCACTAAAGGCGTTGGTATCAGGGTCAGATCACGTTGGGAAGCGATGGACGCGCCTTCTCAGACCAAAACAGGTATCTACTACAAGTGATCGTAAACTTCTAATATGATGCCTCACTGACAAACAAAAGACGCCGCTGTAAAGATCCGGCTTGTATTTTTTTTTTATTAACACATCGGTCGCATGCCATCACAATGCGGGCAAACCACCCACTTTTAAATGTCCACTATTTTGATGCAAAACGGGACAATGAACACTTTAGGGTAAAAGTCGGACGTTTCCATCGTCGATAGTTCAAATCTTTCTACTTTACAGGCTATCAAACTATCAAAGTTGCAAAAAATAAACATTTTTATAAATGTTTTCACGAAACGTGCATCTCGGTTATCAATCTAAGTGTGATCTGGAAGATAAGGTAAAATTTCCAAAAAAAAAAAAAAGGGGAAATTTAAGATGTAAATGGCTTTTTAACTATTTCCTATAGACATTCCCAGTGGATGGTACGTTCAGGCGGGTGGTGTCAATATGAAGTGACGGCCATGTTGCCGGTGCCGCTGTTGTAAACAAAAAGTGAGAGACAGACGCTTCACTGAATTTCGGGTCATTTTTATTTCTTTAATTTACAATGTCTCTGGGAATGTCTTACAAACCCAATGTCCATCAGCACATTCCGGGAACTTCTGGAAACCAGGGTAAGGAAAAAACACCGGGAAAAATCCAACTATCCGTCTGTTAAATCGAGTGTTAAATTCGGGGTCTCGGAGAATACCTGGAGAAAGACCGTGTCTGTAGTTTTTGTCCAGTTATATATATAGGGTCAGATCCTGGGAGCTAGGCTAATTCATATCCGCCATTATTACTAATGTTACGAGCGCCATCCCGAATGCTAGCGGCTCGGGCGAAAAGTAAGAACTGTGGGATCTCCCCCGTGACCCCTTTTGTTTCACGCTCCGCTTTCCGCGTCTTAAATCCATCTTTAAGGGCGCCTTTACGTTGTGACCGAAATGTATCACTTTGTCTTCTCGAGTCAGCCTTGTTCCGTTTCCTCCATGATGCTTCGTCCTGCGGGTTGCTGATTGATCTGCTAGTGAAATTTGTACTCATCGAGGACATCTTGTGTTAGACAACGCATATTGCAATTTGCAAACCCGCCTACGTGAGCGGACAGCCGCCTGCCCAGGGTGGATGCAGACCTGTTTAAATCCTATCACCGGTTGTTCTCCCTTTTGTGTGACTTAAATTTATTTCTGGTTAATTCACGTTTTCTTAATAGTAATTCGCTACTTATATTTGCAATAACGGGTTTATTCTGTACTTAATATGCACACATTTCTTGCAGAGTAAACCTAAATTGTGACAGATGGCAATCTATTATTTTTTTATATGGCATTTTATACACAAGATTACTGCATTATCAATGGGCCATAATCAGCCGCAAACTCAAATACAGACAATCGACAAACTATTCCGAAACATCCTGAATCTACTTAGAACACAGATAACTATCAAGTCATTTTGTAGATGCATTTATTGACTTGAACTAAGTGAACTAAGTTTTATTTTGATGTAATTCATCAGCCTACGTTATCTACCTAATTTCTTAATCATCTAATTAATAAAATAAGTAAAAATTACTCTACTAGCACCACAATAGGACTACCACTAGGGGTTATGATGTCTCTTTGTTTCTATTTAGTCTTACTTTCCCTTTTATAATTGACTCTTTGTTTTAGCCCTTTTTAGCCCTTTGTTTTGCTGTCTGAAATGTCTTGCAAGAGTGCTGAGGGTTGCACTTCCTAATTCTGAATCAGATGAAGGCTGAATGTCTGTGCCACACTCGTGTCTATTTTTACATGTGTATATATTAATTATTATTCAATTATTGTGCATCACTGTATTATTATTATTTTTTCAACAGGTGGGAATATCCACAATATCCAGAATATCCAGAATATCCAGAACATCCAGAACATCCAGAACATCCAGAATATCCAGAATATTCAGAGTATCCAGAGTATCCAATCTCCTTCAGCAGCTAACCTGGCAACACTACAGTCCTACAGACCGCTGGTGAACGACTATGGACCACCCTCGTTGGGATTCTCTCAGGTAACTTGCATCATAAAAAGGTCCAGTGCTTCCCCCTCTTTACTGGTGTTAGATGGGTGTCTCCTGACTTGAGGCACTGGACCCTGAGTGGGGTTGCCCGACATGCATATGAGGTCATAGGAGATTGCTGATTTAGAAACTCTATAGAACCTAGAGAAGCTAGGTATTTTTAAAGTGTAGTTATGATTAAAATATCATACATCAAAGTCCAATATCAATACGTTACAAACCAACGGCCTCATTACAAAGTTCTTAGTATGGGTGATGTAAAAATATGTTCAATCAGATATTGATATGATAGGAAGATGTTGATGGGGTTAAAATGGCGTGTGCTGAAGTAGATGCACAAAAACCGAAGAAGTTGTGTTTACAATAATTTTCTGACCTGAAATTGGGAACACAGGCAAAAAAGTGTGGAATCAAATCTGCAATTTTTAAAAATGTTTTTCATTGCTGGATTTCTAGGGTTCTAGTGGGAACCAAGTACCTCAGAGTAAATACGCAGAGCTCCTGGCCATCATCGAGGAGCTGGGCAAGGAGATCCGGCCCACGTACGCTGGTAGTAAAAGCGCCATGGAGAGACTGAAAAGAGGTACGAAGATGACCCTATTTTACCACCAGGCTTGGTATCGATTAACCAAAGACCCTTATCTGAACCCAAACACACAGGCCATAGTGCCACAAAGCTTATCCTACTGTGACACACTATAGTATCATAGACGATCTATCATACATCCAATGATAGGTCGTCTATGATAGATTGTCCTATAGATCGGCCTACCAGTTGGTACAGACCACTGGGTAGGCTGGAAGGTGGACCTGTCAATTATACACCCACACTTGTGATGTTTTTATTGGGTTCTATTGGATGTTTCTACCGGCTTGTCTTCTCCAGTAAATATTTGTGTTGATGCATTGAATGCTCTAATTGTATAGTATACTGTTGCTACTAATACCTAATACAATTGAAATTGAATTGTTTGTTCCTCAAGGTATAATCCATGCCAGAGGGTTGGTACGAGAGTGTTTGGCTGAGACGGAGCGGAACGCAAGATCCTAGCTGTGTGGAGCCATACGTTTCCCCTGCAAGAACAAATTGTATCCGTTCCCTTACGACACCCAAACAAACAGTACTTTGCATGGTATTTCCTTTGAATGGAGGAAAGATTTGGAAAAGGGATAGTAAAAAATAATGATAATGTTGAAAACATCACAAAAGAAAAATTGCATTATGATAATAATGATAAATGTGTGGATTCTTTTGGCAAGAAAATTAAGGGATACTTTGAGTTCCTTATTGTTTAGGTTTTTTTCTTAAATTGCCCCACTTTGGGTGTTCATTTTGACTTCCTATTTAAAATGTTTAGTTAATGCATGAGAAAGTTGACACCTGGTAGCCCAGGGGTTAATTGTAGAAACTGCATGGCTTGTACAAAGCTAGATTAGTAGGACTTGATCTCTTTTTTGATAGAAATTGGTCTGATTTCCAGACCCTTGTAAACCATGTGGGGGTGAAGGACAGAGATGTGCCAAATGCATCGGTTTGTTAATTTTGAGGTTGTTTTTGGTATGAAATGGAAACTGTTACTTGCATCTTTGTATGTATTTATTACTCAGTGTAATAAATTGTATTTTCAATATAGTAGTTTCTTGAATGTTTGTGTAGCATTTAGTATCTTGTCAGAATGGCATCTAATATTCTTCTGGTAAAAATATGAATCACTATTTTTTTTATCAATTATGTAGCATTGTGGCACATGCCTTAAAACAACAATACACTTAAATTATACTTAAGTTGAGAAATAATGTGATGGGGAAATATCACATATTACTAGTACCATAAATGACAGCAGCAATTGGCAGTCACAATCGTTGTCATGCTGAGCAGCTACGACAAACCAACACTGAAAGGAGTTCTTCTTAGAGCTATTTATGCTGCCTTGTGACAGACTCAAGCCTCAGACACAAACACCTGCTTGTATTTGAATTGTGGATTTTAAAGTTAACACAAATTAACACAAGATTTGCATAGAGCACTTGCGGAAATGGATGATGGTGCTCCCTTAACTTAAACCTATAATCACATACAAGATACAATATTTTAAAAATAAGGTAGGTGTAATGCTCCTTTCACTTTTTGACCTAATATATCTTTAACTAACACCTTTTGTGTTTTGCTGCGATGGTAACATTTTCATTAGTTTTGTTATATCATATTGCGGTTGTTCAAACACTTTTCCACTTTAAAAGGAGATTTGATTTTTAGCATAATTAAATAAAAAGAAAAAACATACGAACCAAATGTTTGAATTTCACGGCAACGTCGGTGTAAAATATATATACCTGTAATTTAACAGTAACATTTAGTTTACAAGTTAAATATTGAAAGATTGCATTATTTTCTTTCTGAAAGAGCCAATTGGAATACAGAACGCGCCGACAACCAATCAAGTGTTTGGATTTTCGGCTGCATTTCGACCAATCAGCGCTGTGGACGGGAACGTCGAGCAGCGACAGCTTCACTGCAGTGCAGTTCCACTGGCCAACCAGTAGCCAGCTAGCTAAGTTCTGTAGCTACACTTCAGGAAATATGGATGAGGTGATGTTACAAGTTCACGGGTAGGTTCAGTTTTATTCTGTACAGTAAACGTCAACCTAATAACGTATAGTCAATACTATGTGTTAAAGCCTTGCACATTGTACTGCATACACGCCATTCACGTCCCCCATAGAGTAACGCCTCAAAATATGTACCAATACCGAATGGGCTCCTGTAGTCTGATGGGTATCTCGTGTATCTCAAACGGACCGCTATGAGAGCATGTCATCTACGGAGTTGACATGCAACTTTAGCAGTGTGTCGTCGAAATCAGCGGTGGTGACATTACGTTACCTAGTAGCAGCAGTGAGCTCATGTCAACATGTGTTTCATAGTATGAATGAAGTCTGTGCAGATAATCTATGACCAGTCTGTTGCATTGTCCCCACACACATCCGGATTAGCTGGAATAGAAAGTTGCCTTTATCCCCAACAGTTATTGCTTGAAACGCGTCAATCGGGGATTGTTTGTGTCGAAATCATATCTGATGTGAATCAGAGGGCGAGAGAAATCGATGTATTGTCTTAGTGAGCGATACAATAACTGCAGGGTAGTAGTACAACCAATACAACGTTATAAAAGAGCCAGAACCTGAACAGTACGTATTAACTTGTTGTTCCCTTCTCCATATCTTCACAGTAGTACATCGCACCCCCTTTCCATGGGCCCGTAACCATGTCCACAGATGACAGTATATCTGAGGACGTGTCCACCTCCGGGGCTCTGAGCCACTGCCATGCCAGTGCGGACGGGGATGGAGGCAAAGAGAGCGAGATCTCCTGCGTGTCGTCCGAGGGGACGTCGGCCTCCTGCCTGGCTGGACTGGAGGACGGACACAGCCGTCCCCCCAAAACATCAGAGGGAGGCAAAGTGGGGAGTCGGCCCATGGACATGTCACCAGCATGCGACAAGATAAGGTGGTGTAGTAGGGTCAGACTGTTGGTCAACAGCATGGTCAACAAGATAGAGGCTAGCTTCCAACTGGTGGGAGGTCTGGTCGTATGTAAAGCTAATGACATTATGACATTACACAGCTACCGCAATGATTCTCTAAGACCAAGTGGTATGGTCACTTATGATGTTATAGATCGGATATATACAGGTACAATTTCATTTTAGGATATAAGAAATGCATGCATTTTTTAATGTAGTAATCTAAAAAATGTTGGAGAGTCACAAGGGACACATTAAATAATGTATATGTCTTGTTTCCCCTCTTCAATTTGTATTTGTTTTACTATGATGAGAAGTGCTAACGGAATATTACAATGAAAATAATCTTTGCTGACAGGTGTCATATCTGATTAATATTTACAATGTCCTAGCCTCAGTGGTTGCAGCCCTAACACTATACAATCTAGCATTATTACAAGTATTACCTATTCATACAAAAACAACAAGTCTACTTTGATCCAAGGTGGGATTAGATGCTCATATTCGGTTGGGGTGGTGAGTCAGATGAGATATACATATATGATGAGATGTGTGTGTGTGTGTGTGTGTGTGTGTGTGTGTGTGTGTGTGTGTGTGTGTGTGTGTGTGTGTGTGTGTGTGTGTGTGTGTGTGTGTGTGTGTGTGTGTGTGTGTACAGTGTGACAGGCCAAAAGTTTGGGCACACATTCTCATTTAATGCAT
>OMLJ01032847.1:0-11781 GCA_900302595.1 Gadiculus argenteus | reverse complement strand
GCGGGGGGAGCAGCTCAAGTAGGGGGCCCCAGACTTCCCTTTCCCCAGCCACATTGACCAGCTCTGACGGGGGGATCCCGAGGCGTTCCCAGGCCAGTGTTGAGATATAATCTCTCCACCTAGTCCTGGGTCTTCCCCGAGGTCTCCGCCCCACTGGACGTGCCTGGAACACCTCCCAAGGGAGGCGTCCAGTGGGCATCCTTACCAGATGCCCGAACCACCTCAGCTGACTCCTTTCTAAGCAAAGGAGCAGCGGCTCTAATCCGAGCCGTAATCATTGATTTTTAACCAGTTATTAAGGTTCTGCATAAGGGAGCCTGATGGCCCAAGGCCTCTTAAAGTCATGTTGGGACAGAAAACTTGGACCCTGTCCCAAACTGTACAGTGCTCAAAGATTTGATGCATACAAATATATATATTTGATTTATAAAATTGAAATCCCCCAAGTGGATTTTCCAAGAGCACATTCTGCTAGTATTGGACGGCAGGTAAACAACAACAGTGCCATTAAAGAAGGTGAAGAACTTTGAGTGCGCACCAGTAGAGATTGTCTTGAGACCAGTGGTTAATTTTCTTCAACGCCTATTCCGGGATGGCCACAGGGCAGATAATGAGTGCTGCGTCGTTCTGACCTGACTTATTGGTGCACGGGCTGAAGAAGGGGTGGATCGTGTCGGCAAAACGATCCACAAAGGTAAAGATGAGTTTCTTAGCCTCCACATCGAAAAACGACACCTGTCCTTTATCGCAGTCGACAAACACGCCAATGCGCGAGGGTCTGAAGCTGAGTGCCAGCGGCGTCGCCGGCTCGGTGCGGAAGACATAGTCCATCCGGTCACGCAGACTCAGGAACCAGTAGCCCTGCGCAGGGCTCACGGTGATCTTGCCCTTCCGGTTGACGGAGCGGCTGGCCACGCCCAGGTCCCAGTCGGTCTTGTCCCCGACCTTCACCTGAGGGACAACAAGGCTGGTTAATGTCACTACAGACACGCACACACACACACACACACACACACACACACACACACACACACACACACACACACACACTCTCACACACACACAGACAAGGATTTAGCCTCGTCACTGGTGAGAAAAAAAGGTAAATACATCAAAGTCATCAAAGACATCAAAGACACAATCATGTGTACTTCAGACCAGCAACAGACAGGGTGAAAGGTAGGAGGGGGGGGACCGGAGAGTATGCCCACCTCCCAGTAGTGTCTCCCTGAGGTGAAGCCCTGGCGTCCCAGAACACACACCACGCGGTCGAAGCGCTCGGCCGTGTCCAGTACGGGCTGGTGCCGGTCCCCGCAGCACACCTGCTTCCCATCCACCGCGATGATCAGCCGGGGGTGGGCCGTGTTGGGGTCCAAGGTGATGTCCTCTGGCAGGGGGGGGAGACGGGGTTCGAATACTATGCCATTCAAACAGTCTGGATTTAGATGAAGTGTGTTTTTATGTGTATGCCTGTATTTACCTGCATATTCCTGAACCCTTTTCACCTCTGCAGACGAAAGACATTTTGTGATCACAGATGCATGGTTTTACCACTAGACAATCTTATCATGCATTCAGTGCCTTCAAGTTAACTAGTGGTTTGAGAGTGTGTG
Source organism: Gadiculus argenteus (assembly GCA_900302595.1). NCBI lineage: Eukaryota > Metazoa > Chordata > Actinopteri > Gadiformes > Gadidae > Gadiculus > Gadiculus argenteus. Next base: position 10,168 of record OMLJ01032847.1, on the reverse strand, counting down.
GTGGGAAAGTAAAGGTCAGAAACTTACTCAGAATGATCCGGGGAACAGATTGCTCTGAAGAAGCTTGCTGACCTAGTTCATAAAACGTAACACATAGTTTACTTCAGTACTTCAGTGCGTATCTTAAAATATGCTACTGCAGCCAACCCTAAACCGTACTGATGCTAACCGACTGACTTCTTCAATTTCCCTGAACACATCATCTGCAAATGTTATATGTAGACAACTAAAGGTTATGAAACAGACGCTTAAAGGAATAGTTTGGAGGAATAGTTCGGAATTTTGGACATCAGACCTCATTTCCACATGAGCCAGTGTGTTCGTTGTGAGATCGTTTTCAACACGTTTCATTCAGTTCTTCTAGTTGCAGAGATCGCTGGTGCTTGGCTAACGCATGGGAACTGCTAGCTTGTCAATAAAAACAGTTTTACCCACTCCACAGTACTACACCCGATCAATCAATCAATTATAACATCAGACTATCAATGTAAATGTCTGTGTTGATAGAATAATGTTTGAAATAAAACTACCCCTGCATCGCATTGCATTTAGTATATAATCCCTGTAGTTTGAACGGACTGATATTACCTGTGCCCTGTACCACGCATCTTAATTAGTGGGTTAACAAGGTATGTTGAGCTCAAAGTCTGGCTTAGCTGTGTCACGATCTCTTTTAGCGTCGCTGTATCACCATGGTGACTTTCAACCAAACCTGGTCAGGACCCGGTTTTCTGACTAAGCTTAGTCTAGCTTTTGACAACGGTGTCACCATTTGTGGGTTTTGCCGTGGACCTCAGAGCCCGTACCGTACAGGGTCTCTCCGACAGAGGGTCTTTCGGGACAGATCCCTTAGCATTGCCTGAGAATATTCTTTATGAGAGATACAGGTTCTCATCAGAGGGTATTCACTATTTGATCATTCTTGTTGGTCATTATGTAGACAATGCTTAGTGTTGCGCACTGTGTCTCAGTGAGAGAGTGGTAGAGTGGAGGTAGTGCGTCAGTCTTGGATATCTGCGTGCAGGATTCGTCTCCCAAGTGAAGCGCATATTATGTGAAGCTAAAAAAAGTCAAAATTCTTCGTCATATGGAATATTTTAAGCTTATGGAATTATATTTTTATGCTCATTTCGACCAATGTTCTCATGGACGTGCTGGCATCACAACTATGGGAGTAAAAGGCATGATGATGGACCTGGGGGATTTGAACCCCTGTCGCTGGCGTTCGGGTCTTATAGTAATCCACTACGCCACCGCCTAGAAGGGCTATAAAGAATAAAGAAAGGCACACACTTCTGAGGATCACCAATGGTACAGGAATCTTGTAAAGGCATGCATGGCATGTGTTTGACAGCTTGATGAATTATTCACTGTTACTATATCAGCTATTATGTTTTTCATAACAAGCCATAAATCATGGATATAGTAAAAGGTAGACAGACACATTTCGTCTGAGAAGACTGGGAACCCACCTGGGCTGCTGTCAGTCCTCAGCACCAGCTGCGGTAGTTTGCTGAGCTCCTCCCGGTAGCGCTCCATCATGTCACTGACGGTCTGGAGTAGAGACCCTGATGTCACCTCAGAGTTCAAGTGGGTCTCCGACCAGTTCTTGGTCTGTGGGGGGCTGGCGAGAACGGTGAACGTCTAAAAGGAGGGAGCAAGGTTAAAAAGATATCATGCAAGTTGTTTGTCTTTCACTGTTCACATTGCAGAGTACTTTCAGAGGGCTCTGCTTATCAAGCTCCAGATCTTTGAATCTGCCCACTCCACTGAGTTGACTGATTCTGGTCTGGCCTCATGACATGAAACAGAGGCTGTTTCAACTACTTTGAAATCCAAACAGACCACACCAAACGCTGGATAATACTGGATAATCAGTGTTGACTTTAAATTACTAGACTATTATAATTATTATTAGAGTCAGGTAGTAACGTTGATCAGTTATTAGTTATAAACTATAGCCTACTATAGCTCAAAGCCCTCCCCTTACTTCCAGGAAGGTGATGTAGTCGTCCGTTTGCGCCAGCTGACTCAGTGCTGCGCTTTGTTTCTTCAGCTGGACTATCTCCAGCTCCAGTTCTCGGACCAGAGCCTGGGCTCGCTGCTCGGCCGAACGCCGCCGCAGTTCTATTGCCTAGGAACAGAGCACGCCAGGGCTTTAGTGGTGAGTAGTGAGATGTTAACGGAGGAAGGCCACCAGAGGGCACTAGTGCCCAGCAGAAGCCTGGTGGCTTCGTATACTACTGTGTGTGGAAACTGTTGCACATGTGCAGAAAGGGTGGTTACCTCCAAGACTTCTGACTGGCAGCGTTCCACACAAGACACAAACTGGGAAAACACCTGCACACTGCCTGCCGTCTCTCTCTCTGCACACACCTGGATCCAACATGGAGAAGAGGAGGCTGAATCTGCTTCATACACACACATATATATTTATATATACTTAGTTATTTAGCTTTCATCTAAAGCGACATACAATTGAGGGTAAGAATAATCAAATAATTAGGTTGGAGGTTAGGGTTAGGGTAGGTTAGAATCACAAAGGTGTATGTGTGTATATTTATGAAGTAAATGCACATATCAATACGACGCTTTCAAGCGAACGGTAGAGAAACACGTTTTATTTCTCTGTAGGGAGACTTTAGATAATGATAGAATATAATCTGAGCCAGTCAGTGGCAACAAAAAGCTCTTCTAGAGGGCTGACATTGAGCGGCACCGCTATCGCCCCAGAGAATCACACCGCTGAAGTGTTCTGGCTCAATACTGGACCCATCTCAAAGATCGTTGCCCACATTAGTCCCCTTAGATCGGAAAATAGGCTCTAGGTTGGAAATCCAGGAGTTTTCCTTTAAGCCCAGCTACTCTAAATAGAAATTAAGCGCCCCTCGGTATCTGCAATTGTATCCTTCCCAGAGTAATAGGGGCCATGTAGCCCTCAGCTCCTTGTTTGAAGCCATGGTCTGGTACAAAATGAAAGAACTTTAAAGAAGACTCTCCAAATAACTGGTGTTCAGGTTCCTGACCACAAACCCAAGCATATACATCATTGTTCTCTCGAAGATACAAAAAAGTGCACAAGCAATAAGAAAAACAGTATGGAGCTGATGAGATGTAGAAATTGCAGACTTTAGAAACCTTTATATCTTTCAGTGCTCTCTTTATTTCCTCCATTTTCCTCTCCCTCTGTGTGACCAGGCCCTTGAACTCCCCCTCGGTGATCCCCAACTGGGACTGCAAAGAGAGGAACGTTGAACAGCAATGGTTTCAGTCAGGCCAGGCCGTTTCAGGAGGCCATTTCACAGGTTTGATTTGAGGTTTGAACCTCTCCACACACACCTTCCTCATCTGCCACTCTCTCTTGGCCAGGGCGGTGCTGTGTCCCTGGTGCTCTGCCGTCACCAGACAGGAGCTGCACACACAGACCTGGTGGTTGTGGCAGAAGTACTCCAGGCCCCGCTGGTGAATGGGGCAAAGAGGCACGTTGGCGGAAGTGTCGGCTGAATCGCTCTGCGAGGGCCTTGAGGAAAGGGGGAGAGAACAAACTGAAGTCCAACTCGTCATACAACAATCTGATGCCATCACCAAGTCCCTTTCAGTCACGGTCATACTTTTGGTATGGAGTCGGGACAGTGTTCAAGTCCACTACCAGATGCTCATTTTAAGTTCTTGTGTGTATTTCTGACGGCTGGAATGTTGTTTTTTCATCTGTGGAGCTGGTAGGACTTGCTCATTGGAATGTAAAACAATATAGATAACATCACATGAAGGGGTTAAGTTCACCGTTGGAAACCTAATAACTTGACATAACCATGTGTTGTACCTTCTCCATGCGTATACCTGCCAGAGGGATGCAATGCCGCCTCCTCCCTGCCCTGCGCAGGATGAAGCCGCAGTTTCATTTCAGCCATCACGCGTCCCGGCATCTGTCTCGATGTTCGATGATGCTGAGGAGGTTTGGCGTTGCGTAGCCCATCGTCTCCACCCTCCCTGGAGGATTCTCCACCTCCCAGCACCCCCCTACCGGCCTCAGCCTCCGGCCCCACCTCGGACAGCAGCTTGAACTGCTCGGTAATGTCCTTGAGGACGCGGTTGATGTGGAGCTCGGGCCGCCTGCGGTAAGACTCTTTGCAGATGGGGCAGAGGAAGGCCTTGTGGCCGGTCGCCTTGTCCCAGTAGCAGGAGATGCAGGCCAGGCAGAAACTGTGTCCGCAGGGCGTGGACACAGGGTTGGTGAACATATCCAGGCAGATGGAGCAGGAGAACTGGTCCTCAGACAGGAAGGACGCCACCGATGACATGGTCGCAACTTGACCACAGACGAAGAGAAACAGACGCTGAGGAGATTATGTTCAAGGGATCAGTACTTTTTAGTACTGTTGTTGTTTATAATAAGAGGGTTATAAAGAGTAATACTAATATGGACATTGTAATAGACCACTGCTCAGACGGAGATCCACGCAAACACTGTGTTAATGATATAAGACTGTAATTAGTCAAAGGAGTAGCCTCTCATCATGCACCTTTGAAGTGACTAATTGTTTGGATTAAAAATAACATTCCTCAAAAACTTTTTGTCCCAACATGGCCCCTCCCACTTTCTGTAGTAGTTGCCAGCACTCAATAGAGCACAACAGTGTAGTTCGGGAAGTAAAAATCCCAATCATTTTCCCCGTCAAGATTTTGATTAAAAGCCTTAATAATTAATTAACCATCCAAATGTTAGGTACAACGCACCGTTATATTGTGAATCAATGGTTTTTACTCCTGTAGAGGCCACACGTTAATGAGGGCAACATCTAGTTTATTAGAAAAACACGTTGTATGGTGTGTTCCAGATGACTCGGACACCAGCCTAGTGATTCTTTAACAAGAACAAACCGACCTGATTCCACATTTCAGTTCTCTCTCCTTATCTATATCGTTAGTTCTTCCAGACTTGACTCCCACTCGCTAACTCGCTGTTCACTGTGTTGAGTTAGCAGAGTGGTGAAGAGGGACTGGCCTGGGCAACAACATCCCGATTCCGAACATGAAGCGCTCCTCAGCTGAAAGGAAATTAGTTGTAATGTTGTGTGTTGATTGATGACGAGGATTGTTTGAGAACGAGGGAGGAGCTGAGTGTGACTGAGAACCGTGCATTACAAGTTCAACTCGGAAGGCTTGTCTCAGAGGCATCTGGAACACACCATATTTATTCACAATGTCATGGAAATCACTACACTACCCAAGTGTGACACAAGGTCTCTGATTGCTGGAGCTCACCGTAACCAGGAAACGTTTACTGCACCCACGAAGGTGAATGACTGCTACTGCTACCAGAGCCCGTCTACGGCATGGTCTATGGAGACTATTCCTATTAGACACTCTGTTGCTAGTGATGGATTTCATGATTTGTTTCAATGAATTTGCGTCAGAATTTTGTCAGTTTGCCAAAAATAATCGTTCTGAATAGTTTGTTCGTTCAGTCGCATTTATGGTAGCAGTGAATTATGGTGCATAGTTCTAGTTCTTCTTAGCTGAGTTGGTCAGACTGAGACTCAGCTCGTCCCTCGTTCTCAAACGATCGTGCAAACAGTCATGAATAACAACCTTACAACTAAGTTACTTTCAGCTGAGGAGCGCTTCATGTTCGGAATGCAGATGTTGTTGTCCACTTTATCCTGAAAGGTGAGTCAATGTCGGAAAATGTAAATGTATTAAAGACCAGGCTACTCGACAAGAAAATGCCCAGCTGTCGTGAGGCTCAGTCCCTCTTCACAGAGTCAGTGAACAGCGAGTCAGAGAGTGGACTACTTAGTGGGAGTCGAGTCTGGAAGAAAGAATGAACGATAGATATGAACGAGAGAGAATTGGACGGGAATCAGGTCAGTTCGTTCTTGTTAAAGAGTCGTTCATTCGAACTGATTCAGTCGTGAACGACCCACCACTATCTGTTGCTACTGCACTCGATCGCTTACCGGTTAGAGTAAAGTGAGAGTTGTGGTTAGAGCTGTAGGAAATTAGCTGTAACGGTTGAAAAATATGTTGATATAGAATATATGATATGGCACTAGCAGTGCTTTTTAGTAATTTGGGTAGTTTAAAAGCAAAGGAATACATAATGTTGAATGAATACGTAACCCATATTCCTGGCGTTTGCACCAAGGTGTTTTTTGGATCTGAAGGCTTTGACCACGTAGCTAACTCAGCTAGTGCCACGTGTGAGGTGCTCTGAACAGGGAAAACACCCTGCAGTAGCTAGAGGTCAAATAAGCACATGATTTTACTCTGGCCACATGTAAAACTTATATATTGTAAAATACAATATATCACGTGTAGGGGGAATGCATGCATGGGATGTGTCGTGTACTGTCGTCATTACGTCAACGTTGTAACGGCATGAGGAAGACACTTGGGTGGGGTGAAGTGTGGCATCTGTGTGTGTGTGATTCAATTTGGTTTGGGCATAATATGCAGTTAGAAGTGTAACAGGATGTTTTTTTTTATAAAGAGAACGTACGATTTATCATTCACATGTGCGCTTTCTTTAGTAAGTCGCACGCGCGCTTTAGTAAGCTTACTAATTACTCCCATGTCCCCTCCAGGGCTCCATATTCACAGTCCCACAGACCTTAACAGCAGGAAATGATTCAATTGACTTAATATAATATAGAAATTCAAAAAGATCAAAATCATTCCAATTACTTAAGGTAGGCTACATAAAGATTCATAAAGACATAAAATCCACGATAAATTAGCCATTGGTGATTTTTTTGACCAAATGGCATGACATGTTATCTGTTAAAATAAATAAAAGAATGATTACTGCCAATACAATAAAAAACAATATAGGATTTATTGCCCTTAAATGTTAACTTTCAGTAATCTTTAACCGTCCATTTTGTTGGGTTGTTGGTCTGCCCTCACGCACACGCACGCACGCACGCAGACCCACACACGCTCGCACACAAGCACGCACGCACGCACACATCCATCCACACACACCCATGCAATCTTCCCACATATTTTAAAGACAGGTCCTACATTTTCTCTTAGAAGCAGTTGTAAGAAAACTATTTGTGAAATAGTGCTTCTTAACTAAGATATTTTCAATGTCCTCCCATAGGCTTAACGTTACACCAGAAGGACTTTGGTTACACTACCAAGTTCCCGTTTCTCAAGTGTGATGAATGGGACTTATTGTCACAGGTATGGCCTCATGCCAGGTTCCTCCAACAATGTTGACAGCTTTCAGTGTATTTCAACAGTTTTTCCCTTCATTAGCGTGTCGACCGACCCTGTTCATTCCATTTCAGGGCCAAAGCCTAATGTTCTGCTACCACAACAAAGCGTTGAGCGGACGCGGGCTGAGACGTGGTTCCTCTGAGTCCGGTCGGGGAGCGAGCAGAACAACCGGTTGTTACCGCGACAACCAATGTGCTTAGTTTGATTTATACCTCACCTGGTTAGCTCGGTTTTCTCTCTCTGGTTTTTTAGCAACGTACAATCTTTGTATTCTGAATATAGGTTTCTATTCTATGAAGTACGCACCTGTTGAGTTTACTTCCTTCGAGCCGCTGTGTTCTCCCAGGTTCCTCTCAGGTGTGTGTGCGTCTCGCTCCTCACCGCTGAACCCCTGGCCCGCGCCCGCCCTCCATTCCTCTCCACGTCGCGCCAAACCGGCCGGACAGGTGCACCTGCTCACGGGAACCTTCCAGACACATATCTCTCTTACCTCTTCTCGAGCACGTTCTGACTGTGTTGTTGTTGTTGTGGCTGCCTCTCGCTCTCTATCCCGCTCTCTCATGCTCTCTATCCCACTCTCTCCTGCTTTCCATCTTGCTCTCTCACCTTAACGAAATAGGCTGCTCGGATCAAAAGGTTAAGGAAAATATTAATGTAGGCCTATGTGAAATATAACATAGCCTATATATAATATACAAAATATAGCTTAGGTGTACAAGATCAGATTGAATACGTCAAGTAAGTAAAAACATATAAAACACTGACAGTTGTATTGTGAAAAAGAAGCATATGTTGCAGGTGACTTGACATGAATGTGGATACTGATCAACCTCAGCAATGTATAGGCCTACGTGCCACGGCATGTTTCACAACTCTTTTGTTCTGGCATGAAGACAAAAGCAGGGGCTAAATGAACCATTGACGAGGACAAAGAGACGATGTAAGGGAACAGATGAGGAAAAAGGAGTTGAGGCAGAATCTGGCTTTACTAGAATAATAGCTTTCAGTGGTCATAGTTTATACAGTTGGCAATCATGAACCAAAGAAAGAAGTTCAATAAGCAAACTGTTTTAAAATACATATTCTATGTATATTACACATTTGTATAGATTTATCTGATGTCTGATCGGGCATTAAACCTCTGTCAGACATTAAAAGTCTGTCGGTTTACACATGAAACAATTTACAACCTTCTGTTGCTTAGATATTTTATAATCATGTATGGTACATGTATGGATGTGTCTATGAAGAGGCTGAGGGTATGTGGATGTGAACAAGAGTATTTCACTCAAAGACAGCTGATGGATGGCAATGTAATTTCTAAGAAAGGACTAAAAATAACAATGGATCTTTGATATGATATTAAAATATAGCTTTTGGCCAAACTTTACATTAGTCTTTAGTTAGTGTAATAACATCAGTAAGTACTGTGCTGTAAATAATGTAACATTGTTTTACCTGTTGTTGTGCATGTTACTAATTACACAGCAATGGGAAGAACTAGAGCAATGTTTCTGCTTCAGAATAATGTATATATTTATATATATGTATATATACAAAGAAAAGTATACTATATTGCAATCTTTTTACATTATATACACTAACACCTCATTACCTAATATGCAAATGAAAATCTGAGATTGGATAAAAAAAACAACTGAAAAAAAAAACTAAAACTTGAGCTGTAAAAGAAGAGCCAGCACATTCTCCTGTAGGAGCATGTGTGCCGTTAGGCAGGTGGCCAAGATGGCAGAAACAAAGGTAATGACGAACCAACATCACTCTGGTGCTTCCAGTTTAGTTGCGTTGGGTTTCCTTCTTTCCTCCATGCTCTCCCCTCAGGGCTCCAGACTAACTTTTTGCATTGGTTGCACTGGTGCGCCTAACTTTTATTTTTAGGTGCACCAGCACAAAATGTAGGTGCACCCAATTTTTTCATGCGTCGCCTTTAACGCCATAAGGTCACCTTTTTATCACTCTCCATAACTTTCAAATAATGTGAATGATTTTAAAACAAGAATAAGGTGTAGAGAAATGCTTGTCTTTATTTGAAGCACAATTAAATATATACAAGTAAGTGTTTTAAGTGGGGGAGAGCCGGGTCGAATGAAACACTTTTCAGTTAAACGTCTTTTTCAAAGATGACGTTACGTATACAAATAATTTTATCATGTGATCAACAACTCACATGTGTAGCCTATTATCTTAATTACAAGTGTAATTTAATACATATGTTGGACAATCACGCTGTTTTTTAACTTTGAACCTAAGTTGACATTTGTTTCAAACGCCCCGCATAGCAGGGGCATTTGAAACACATATGCGGGACGAATGAAACATCATATTTTTAAACAGAAACTATTGACCTTACTCTTGTTTTTATGCAACATACCAGACAACATACTAGTGTACTCGTCATTGCAAAAATTTCACATAATTTCTCATAATATTAATAGGTCAAAATAATATTTTTGTCCTGTGCGTAATTGTCGCACAGGACGATGCGCATTTCGATTAAAACTCACCTTTCTTCTTTTATACCAGTTGGACGATTACTTTTTCATTTCATTTACTTATTTCACTGTCCAAAGTCATGTTTTGGGATACACAGTTGAATCCTGTTATTTAATTCATTATTATATTAATTATTCGGGACGTTTAAACGAGTGTTTCAATCGTCCCGACAGCGACTACTGACACTTGAACCTTTTTTGCCTCTAAACTTCAAAACTCTAACATTGCACACTTTAGGACATGTTTAAGTACTAATTCACCTGTTGTATAGTCATATTATTATGGCATGAAACAAAAAACACAACTGTTTATTACAAAAAAAATACCGGACGAAACATTTTACTTACAGCGCTCAAAAACAGGTTTGCGGGGATAACAATCGAATGGAATGACGTAATTACCCAAGATTTCCCGGGGTTGGTCAGTC
>OMLJ01032842.1:0-10428 GCA_900302595.1 Gadiculus argenteus | reverse complement strand
GGAACAGTACCGTCCATCTGGGCACATCAGTCTACATCATGAGTCACGGATCCAGTTGTAGTTCAAAGCTTTGTCCTGGAGAGAGTGACCCGTCCCCCTGAGGGCCCCCTCCCTGAGGGTCCCCTGAGGGCCCCCTCCCTGAGGGTCCCCTGAGGGCCCCCTCCCTGAGGGTCCCCTGAGGGCCCCCTCCCTGAGGGTCCCCTGAGGGCCCCCTCCCTGAGGGTCCCCTGAGGTCCCCATGGTAACCCTGAGGGCCCCCTGAGGGCCCATGGTGACCGTAGTCTCTTCCAGGTGTCTTAATGTGCTCACCTCCACACTCTATTCTATCAGTTCATGCTGTTTCTGTAGTTCCAGTCATTAGGCTAACCTAAAACATAATATACAATACCCAAGTTTCTTTATATTTGATTCTGCACCTCTCTCTGTGGTTGTCTGAGACACCTTCTCACAGCACAAGCTGTGTTATAAGACATAAAAATATTTGAAATTGTTCAAGATTTCTCGATGCAACACCCATTTATGGCTATCGCCGACTGTTGCGTTGCACAATAAGGTTTTAATCAAATTGCTGTTTCAGACCATTCTGGTGTCATCAAGGGTTCCTGAAATTGACTGTCTTACAACAGACACACAGCACAGAGGTTCTTACCCACGGAGAAGGGCATGAACGCCTCCAGTTTCTGCAGCTCTCCCTGATCGTTGAAGAAGTTGTCAGGGTTGAACTCGTGGGGGGACTTCCACTGCCCTTCCTCATACATGACCGACGACAGGTTCTGGATCACCAGCGTTCCCTGTGCACAATCACCAAAATGATGAGCATGATGGAGGGCTGAGTTTGGGTGTGTGTGTGCGTGCGTGTGCTGCAGTAGTGTGTCCTACCTTGGGTATCTGATAGCCCTGCAGCTCTGTGTCCCTGGTGGTGGAGTGGTAGACACTGAGAGGCAGAGTGCTGCAAAAGCGCTGCGACTCCTGGATCACTGCCTGAGAGAGGAAAAGAAAGAGAATAAGACAACCTGGACACAATGTTGTGCATAGTTATGATCTACTATGTCGGGTCAATTCAGTGAGTTTGATTAATTGCATGACTCTGATCCATCCCGTTCCACATTACCTGCATAAAGGGCATCCTATCTTTGTCTTCAAAACTGACCCTATCCTTTTCTTCAAAGACTTGGTCTATCTCCCGCTGGCAACGCTCTGGGAAAGAGAAATAATGACAGAAAGTAATTATATTTTCCTGACCAATCAATGATGTACATATGTGCTTGATTCAGTACAGAACCAGTACAGATTTGGATAGCTGCATAATCATTGAAACAATATGGCCACAACACTGGCATACTCTACCCTGTATTTCAGGGTGGGTCGTCAGGTAGAACACGGCGAAGCAGATGGTGTTGGAGGTGGTGTCGGTCCCGGCAAACAGGAGATCCAACAGGGTTGCCAGCAACTGCTCCTCGTCAAAGACACTGCCCTCCTGCTAGGGTAGGAGATGGGAGGTGTGGTGAAGATCAGAAGAGAGGAGAGGATACACTTAAAAAAGGTATTGGAGCTACCAGAGAGTTGTAGGTGAGAGAGAGAGTGGGTCAGTGAGTGGATGAAGGAGAGCTTTTTTGGTGAACAGCTGCCTGAATGCCTAACCATCTTATCCATCTGGTCGAGGTAACTGTCTATGACATCTCTGGGCTGTTTGGGAACGCGTGTGGCTCTGTGGTCCTCAACAATGGTCTTGACGTGACGTTTGACACAACTATGGTCATCCATCACTTTCTTGAAGGGCAGAGGGAGGCCTCTCAGCAGCGGAATGGTGTCATAGATCTATAGATGTGAATAAGAAATCAAATGACACGGTCTGGGATTTGTGTTGAGTTGTGTTTTAACAGCAACAAAAGCGTTTTTCGTTTTCTACAATGTAAAACCTACCATCCCCCAGGGCCCGTTGGCTATCTTGGAGCAGTCGGCCATCATCTTGATCATGGCTCTGAAGAAGTGGTTGTCGTACTCGTAGCGAGCCCCGTACATGATGGAGCAGATGATGTCACAGGACGCGTGGTGGAACAGCAGCTGCGGGTTCATTGGCTTTCCTTGGTGGACGAATAAGACATGAATAAGACATCTTGATCATAGGGAGAACAGGGAAAACGAATAAAGATTGATTATTGATAAGTATCGGAAGTATTTGCAGTCAATGTGATCTTTGGTACTATCCTACAGAGGCCGCTATTGGGTCATTTCACATCCACTATGTTCTGTTCTGTTCAGCCAACAATGTTAAACCAATATGTGTAACAAAAAAAGATTACATTTAAATAAAAACAATCGGAATATCATATTGCAATATTTGCAATACGATAATAATCGTGATAACCGCAGAATCACAATAGGCCTACATGATGCATTGGCAGTTAAAACGCTTAATATATCCCCTCTGATATCCCTGAATCTAAACCCGAAATGAAAACTCTATGCTGAACATATCCTAGGGTCCCTGCTAAGAAACACGCCCTATCTTTACCATTGCTCTTCTCCAGCTCAGCAGCGACATGTTCCACTTCACCGAGGATCCTGTCCTCCATCGACTGCTTCCCCAGGCCAAAGTTCCTCAGGGTCATCAGAGCAAAGCGCCGGTGGTCCCTCCAGCTGGGGCCATGGTTGGCCATGATAACGCCTGAGGACCACAATAACAATGCAACTTCAATGCACAGCCACACATAGCGTTTGTGTGGTAATAATGGGGATTTATCATTGTATCCTGTATATTTGTCTGTCTCGTGTAAATGCAAATAGTTGATGTAAACATGTTTCTCCATGATCACGCAATGTCACCTTTGCCCTGCGTGATGTGGCTGAGAAGCAGCTCATCTGGGCGACCGGCAAAGTCGGTCCCCTTGGTAACCAGGGCCTCACGGATGGTCTTGGTCCCGTTGAGAATGACTGCAGGCCGGCCTCCAAAATACAGACTGAACACGTTGCCATAGCGCAGTCTCAGCTACAAAAATAGCAAATGAGTTACACAAGTTACACAAGTTACACAGGTTGTTGTCAAACATCCTACGCAATTGCAACAAGGCCGGTTTTGCAAGAATCTTTGGCATCTTTAAAGGTGTTTTATTTGCCTAAGAGTCAGAAAATATGTTGAAACACAATTTACGCCTAAACGTGCCTGCAAGGTAATCTCTATTCACGTCCAATGTCATGGACATAGTCAAAGTCATGGTCATCTCGGACATTTGTATAGGCTATACAATGAGAAGCATGTTAGTAATAACCAATACAATGTATTATTCAGTAAATTGTCCACAGCTTTGCTCCATTAAATTGACATATACTTTTAAATAATAGGAGGGTATTTTAATGTATTAAAACACTGAAAACCAGTAGAAAAGTAAAATAAACTTGGCTCTCACCCTCTCCAGGTCTCTCATAGGATTATCCAGGCACAGCTGGAGCAGGTTCCCGAATATCGGCAGAGGCTGGGGCCCAGGGGGGAAGTCCTTAGGCCGTCTGGTGCGGACGAAGAATAACAGCAGGCATAGGAAGAGAAGAACAATGAATCCAATCATAGTGCAAGAGAACGATCCTTCACACTCTGTATGTTTAAAACGGCACTTCAACTCTCAAACATGTGCATGACCTACTCTACTCTACTGGTAAACACACTTTGGTGGAACAACATAGCCAATAGCAACAAACCCGATCATGTGACAATAAGAGAGGGACGTCTTTGACTAAAAGCATGCGCTAAACAATGCATACCATACCTGTGAAACGTGTCAAAGACTGGTTATTTAGTCTTGGACGAGGTTCAAGGCGCACAACACCCATTTCCATTTCCATTATAAACGACCGAGAGTGGCAGTCCAAGGTGGGGTCCCCCCCACACACCCCTCCTTTCACCCTTCATCAATCATTGTTGGCTTATATTTATTATACTTTACAAAAATACACAGAGCCTTTATTTAATTGGGAGTAGGACTGTGTTCTTGTTAAAGTTGGTTGTACGCTGCGTACCTTGAATGTCTCATGACTTATTATTTACAACATATGCGTGAGTAAAAGGGAGGGTCTTTCAGGTGATGGGTTTGAGAAGATTTCCTACTATGCTAAATATGTGTTAGTTGTGTGTACCACCAAAAGCTCATGAACTTCGGTGTGTACTGTACGCCTTCTCCAAAAAAACATTGTATTGCACAATTCAAGGAGGTTGGGTTGATTCTGAGGGAGGCTCTTTCTCCCAAGCTTTGGAATGCTCAATAAAGCAGATGAGCTGCCACCTCTACAGCATCCTGCTCAACCTGATCATAAGCAGAGCAATCCAATCTCCAGACTATGTCTTTCAGAAACCACATAAAGAGTTCTTTATACACAGCAGCATCTAACACTCTGAGAGGGACTGGATTACCTGTCAGCCAGTCACCTCAGTTTAGCCACAACATATTTAGTTTACATAAAATGTCTTTATTACAATTTAACAAGAATAGATACAAAAATAATGGCAAAACATTGATTAGAAAACAAAATAGTGATCTGCAGAAGTGCAAAATGTATGGATATACATCTATATCAATACAACATTTAATGTCAATAAGCCATGCTTCATGATAGCCCTGACACATCGCAAAGAATTAAGGCAATGTTTGCATTTTCTTCACATTAATATAAATTAATTTATTCATTATTTAAATCATCACTACACAATCATGTTATATTAAGTGAAACCATTGCTTGACTTTGCAAATTATATTTGTCAGTATACGAGTGAGTTCCGGAGCCTTGCTGACAGCTTTGATCACAACTTGCAGGGCATTACAATCCTCTTCATCCGAATACGTTGGGCAACATGGGTAAATACAAGGGTGAAATCTTGCGGACAACCACCGTGGCGACTCCCTTCACGTCCTGGAGCCGGTCGGAGTCAAAGTCCACCAGGAACTGCCTGACTCCCGGCCGCATGGGTGTGAAGGACAGCTGCACCGACACACGCTGGCCTGGCGCGATGCTTTCACTGAGGAGGAGAGAGACACACACACACACACACACACACACACACACACACACACACACACACACACACACACACACACACACACACACACAGACATGATGGCCATATCTTTATTACGGGGAACATAGTGGTATTTACATTATCTCATGAGCGTAATGACGAGTGAGAGTTGAGAATGGCGGGACAAGACAAGGAGTAGATCGGGTTTAGGCATGGATAGGAATATATGGAATATTGAAGAGAAAGGAAGTATGACTTAACACTCATTTGCCCAAAAATATTATTATTTTTCTCTATTGTGTAAATATCTATAAAAGTATTTTACACTGCATTCGATTCATTTTCTATACAAAAATGGTATGGATATTGACTGACAGCTCAATGTTAAACCCCCTGTCATTGTTTTTATTACCAATTACAGATTTATAGATTTTTTTGGTCAGATACTTACGAAATATGGATCTCTTTGGTGGAAAGTAGGCCTGCCCCTTCAACAGTGAACACTCCTCGGTTCAGTGGCACTGGCAATGGATTGGTGAAGGAGATGATGGTGGTGATTTTCCTGTTCAAAATCACCCAGCCAGGAACCTGGAGAAAGGAGAGTTTAGGATGTTAAATGGGGGTGCACTCCACTCTATAGCCGCGTACCGACCAGGCGTACTTTTCCCGCTAGTGAGGTTTTGTGAGTGCGGTTTGGAGAGGATCCGCCCAGGATCCGCCCCTCAGGACTCGTACAGGGACTCTTACAGGGGCTCAGAAAGTCCTTGAGTAGAGGTGGTACTTTTCTGAGCCGCTCGTAGCTCGTCGACGCTCCGTTGGTAAGCCTCTCTGGCTTCCCTGTGGTGCGTACGTGACGACAAGGGAAGCTAATGCGTGGGCGTAGCCAAAAAAAAAGCCTGGGACTGAAAAGATCCTGGTCGGTACGCAGCTTATGTCTATACTGGCTTCTGGAGTGGATGATGTTGTGGGGAAACCCAACACTAAAGAGAGGAGTTGAATTGAACTACATTCAAATGACCTGACATCTGACCTTTAACCTGTCTATCTGCATATAAACTGGCAATGGTTTAATTTTAATCCAAAGTTTTAGATATTAGCTTTTTAGATATTAGCCATTCATCGCTGACACTTCAGCTTACGTCATAGGAGGAGGCATAGCGTCTGCCTCATGGGGAGGACACCCACCTTAATACTGAGTTTGGGCTTGCTCAGTGGGATGTTGACCGTCTTCAGGATGGAACTTTCCCGGCCGGACACTTCCGCCACCCCTATCACCCGGATGATGTTGTGCTCGCTGACACACGATGCGTACCGAGTGTAGAGTAGACGCACCACCTCCCTGTGGACTGTGTGGGCCACAGAATGAACACAACAGTCATACAATGTCTACACAAACGATACACCATAGCTAGTCTAAACTTTGTACTCCTTTTACCCTATAGAATATAGAAATTAATTACACGACGCGCATGATATCGAGTGCAAATATGGGTTTTGGGAGTGCAAATATAGAGCGATATTACACGGGTCAACAACTGATTGCATAGCTGTCGTCAACGTGCGGTGAAACGACAGTTAAACACGGCAGAATAAATGATGGAAAACTCATTCTTTCCTTGATTTATTTTGTCGTATAATAAATAATTTATTACACAGGTCAGTACTGCTGGATATTTTTACAAATCTGACGTATTTTGTCAAGTCCGCAGGACGAGACAAAATACAAAGATGAGTACTGAACGACCTGTGTAATAACCTATATATATATATATTAACTACAAAGTATCTAGAGATAAAACGCACCGCCTATCCACGAGTCAAAAAAAGAAGAAGAAGACTTCAAGACTTTGTTATACAGGGTGTATATGGTGATGTATTTAACAATTATCCCTCCAGGTCGAATGGGCTATGACTCAATAGCCCATGAGGGCTAGAGGTTTTAGTAAAATACAACCAGTAGGGCAGTAAATACAACTGATTTATCTAATAATGAGCTTAAAAACTCGTCAGAAACATAATCAAAACGCAAAGCCGCCACCATCGTTTTTGTTTACAAAGCCTGCAATTTTGCTACTAGTAGGCAACGACTTATAGTCTACTAGTAGCTCAGCCAATCAAAATGCAGAATTGGTGATAGCCCACTAGTTGGATTTTACTAAAACCACACAGCCAGCGCCGCTGTTATGTCTCTGAATCCAGATGGGTTAAAGTGCTGTCATTCGACCACCTACCTTTGTGAGCGGGGACCACCACATTGACCGTACTGCTCTGGCACTCTCCCAGGTGGACCGAGTTGTATGTGACAGCCTTTGACATCATGTTCAATTTGCAGCTGACTGCTTTGTCTCCCATGTTCTCCAGCTAAGAGAAAGAAAAAATTATAGGTCCATTGATGAATGGACCTAGCCATGAGCGATAACTTCACAAAGACAGCATTGTACAGGGTTATGCACTATCTGCATCTCCATAGGTAGGAAAGTGAATGACATTGCAACTTGCCTCATAGATGACGTCAAAGTCAGTCCCGAACACAGGTTTGCCGTACTTGATCTCCAGCTGCACGTTTCCTGGTTCATTGGCTGTGAAGACGAATATATTTAATTCCTGTACATTAATAATGCTTATTACACAGCTCTTCTCAATGCTGTGGAATGCTCCGTTCACTTGCATGGGCCTTCCCGACTTCCGGTGGTGAATTATTTTTCAATAATGACCGTTGCTATGCATATAAGGACCACTGTTAAGGAAAGTCACGTCTCTCGTATCACTCCGCAAGTAGTCTGGTAACTTATCAACCCCAGTGTACTCGGTTGCTAAGCGACGTCAATGTCTTTGGCGGACTATTTCTCTGCTGATCAACACTATGAATGCTGGTAACAAATAAATTGTTATTTTCACTGTGTAATAAGCAGGATAATGTATAGAACGTCGCCGGTCATTATCGGGAAATAATCCCCTTCAGGGCGAACAAGACACCTCTGCTTCGCGTCGGTGTCCGGTTCGCCCTGTCGGGGCTCATTTCCCTATAATGGCCGCCGTTCTGTACATTATCCCTTACATAATAAAGTATGTATTCACGCGTTAACCTTAAAATATAATAAATGCATCAAAACTAGGCCCGCTCAAAGTATATATTGCCGTATTGGGACCTCTCAAGAAGCGATCAAGGGGATATGATCAACATGAAGTCTAAGGAATGGGTGGGGGCAAAGGGCTCCGAACAAAAGGAGATTTCAAACTGGTCCAGGTTTCATGCTGGCCGGTTTCACCTATAGAGCAATCAAGCCAATCAGCATCAGAATAGATGCTGCTGACCATTATCAAAGCACATGCTAATTCTTTTATATTTTCTCAAGTATCGCCTGCTCATATTTTCTCATCACCTTTATAAGCCTGCACCATTTTTTCAAAGAAAGTAATTTATCTTGTTGTGGGTTATCCTCCGTGGGCATACCAATTAAACGATTGAACACGACGACGAGGTCATTGTTCTGTGGTCGGTTTGATACAAAAGGACTGTAAACTACACCTGGATTTGTTTCTTCTTCTCCATCCGGCCCGGAGATGCGCCGCCCTGCCTTATTGTACACCTCCCGCTCCTTGGCTGAACCTGTGGAGCAGGAGCAGAGTCACCCACAGCGCAATGGACATGAGCTGATACACAACCTCCAAGAGGCCAATATTAACATCCACTGTGATCTAAACAAACACAGAATGTTTTCCTTTGGATGTAGTTAGGGTAAGGGCTAACAGTGATCAATGAGCGGTGGTGCTGGTTTCTATGTCTGTGTGTCATGCAATGTTCCCCCATCCTCACCATAAAAGTGGAAATTCAAATAATATCATGTAATCAATTTGGATCAATGTCATTATTAGTACTTCTAATTCTAGTCTTGACTAATATAGTAGGTAAGAAAAGTCTAAATCTTTAACGGTACCCTCTTACATTCACAGGGTACCGTTGAAGATGTAGTATTTTATACCGTTATGATGGGGTGGGCATAACACGTAAAGGTATAAGTGAGTATGACACTGTCTCTTTATGAAACCTGTCAAAATGAAACCAACCTTCTGGGTACTTGTACTGAAGGGTGATATCTTCCCTCTCGTCACTGTAAGGACTTTTGGTGCTAATGTTCATCCCCACGTTTGCAGGGTTTGATGAAAGCTATAAAACATTTAAAAAGAAAATGCAAATTAATTTCAGCAGCAATTCTTTTTTAAAGTTGAGCAAAAAAAGTGGTAGGAGTTATAATAAAAACGGATAAAGAATAAGGACATGCATACTAATCACCCACCTGCTTTCGCTGACCATCTGATCTGATTTCCCAGTTGATGACGTCTGCGTTCACCTCAGCAAAGACAAAGGGAGCATCGAACTTCACATCAAGGTCCCCTTCTTTAATGGCCTTCAAAGGACACGGGCCACAGCGAAACATACCTAGAAAGGGAAAAATCCAGATTCATTCATTTATTTTTCAGTGTACAAAAAGCGACTTTGCACTTAACTGGCTATGATAATCCAGTTGCAAGACTTTATAGAATAATAATAATATACAAAGCATAAGTTGTTTCTTTTGCAGGATTTAAACTGATATGGGAACACAAAGACGTTGCAAAAGACAATATATATATGCGTTAAAATATATGCCCATTTCTAAATGTATCAAGAGGGCCCTACCATTGCTCCTCTCCTGGGGGGTGGGGTCCAAGACTTGCCAGCCACCATATCCTTTAGTTAGATCTTCTCTCTGCATGTAAGACTCGATCCAACAATGGAAGTTCCTGACACATAAACACAGAAAAATACATTATAATCACACAAAGTTGGGAGTTGTGTTATGTATTCCTATAGGAACTCATAATACATAACACAACAGATTTCTGTGTGTGATGCATGTGCTGTGAACACGAGAGGATCCTACCAGATGCTGTCAGCCCGGTTCACTTGCTGCCCGTGTGTGTTGTACACTTGGTCGATGGAGAGGTTTCCGTCTGTGTCATGGGCTGACGCAAAGTTGGTGATGCACCGCGTGGGGATGCCCAAGCATCGCAGCACTGTGACGGGTCACGTGATACATTAGAAAGGCTAATCCCACCATGCATCTGTCTGTCCTTTATTTTGTGTCAACTACGCTTGTATTAACCGTAGACATTTATTGACATGTAACAATGCAGAGTAGAATTCAGGACGACGTTCCGATGAAGGTTTGATTCATTATGTTGGTGTGTGTGTGTGTGTGTGTGTGTTTAATATTGTGTTATTCCTCTGACCTGTGCAGGCCACGGCGGCAAACACCCAGCATTGGCCATATTTTACTCCAGACTTGGACTTGCTCCACTTCTCCAGGATAGGCACACTGCTCATCCACTGGGTTGGCACCACTCCACCTGTATAGGGCGGCTGCCATTTTCCCACCAAG
>OMLJ01032836.1:0-15517 GCA_900302595.1 Gadiculus argenteus | reverse complement strand
CACGCCCTCCTCCAGCTCGTTGAGGGTCAGTGCCAGGCAAGAGAAGTAGTACATGGTGTCCGCTCCCTCCCTAAGGAGGGGACGGGGAGGGGAAGGGGGGTTTGATTTATTGAGTATTAATGTATTGCTTCTAAATAGTGACCGAAATAATGGTCAAATAAAATATATATATTATATCTATAGTTTTTTATGAGCAGTAGTTCATAGGGAAATCTATTTTTTTTGGTTTAGTCATACTACTTTCTCAGCAGGATGCATGGAAGGGGATCCTTATTGAAGTATAAAATAGAAAAGAGACACTACTGAATAGTGTTTTTGAAGAATGGAAAAAGCGGAGAAAAAAAATAAATCAATATCAGTAATGTTAACGGTCTGTGGTAGCTTATGAATATCGGCCAATACAATCAATTTAGTATGCATTTCAATACAATATGAAGGCATACGCGACGACGACCCAACTCACGGCAGAGGGTTCTTCTTCCAGATCTCTTTGGACTTCAGCGTCTGGTACACGGTCCTCTGTTTGCCCTCTGTGCCGTTCTCTCCTTTGCTGCTCTGCATCACCCTGGAGAACTCCATCTTCTCGTCCCACGTCCCGGACAGAACGAAGTGGGCCTTGCCGTCCTTGTCGGTCACCACACCTGTTACCTGCCGATGAACAGCAGCTTTGAGGTTGTCTTTATCACGACGAATTCAAGGCAACTTCAATATTTACTAATATTTCAGAGGCACATTTGTCAATATGTGTGTAGAAATATGTATGTAAACTAGTTTTGTTAAATACATATAACTTCAGTTAAACATAAAAGGAATAAAAAGACGACCACATTAACAATTATGTGTTGCTGCACAAATCGTACATAAAGTACATAAATGTACTCCAATATTTATGTATTCATTGACATAGCTGGGAAATTGGATTGATAATATAGAAATTGGATTGATAATATAGATGGGAATATAAACCATACAAACAAATCTTTCCAGGTGAAGAGTTTTAACCACACGTTATAGCAATATTAAAATTATAATGCAGTATAAAGCATTATAGCTTTATACTGGCAGGCATTTAATTAAAATGTATTCAGTGGAAAATGTAGGGACACAGGACACAGCAGTGTGAGTGGTCTACCTTTCTGGCCACATCTCTGGAGAAGTAGCTGTAGGGGGCGAACTTGAGGTGGCAGCGATCTCCTGTCTGGTGGTTCACCACGTCTATCTCTCCAGACTGACCCAAAAGGAGAGAGACAGCAATGTATTTCTAGCTTCAGTATATATACACACATTACTTTGCATCAAATGAGCGCTGGGGTTTGCAATTAATTATATTAAGATGGATGAGTATCACACAAAAATTTGATGAAATGTTAGATAACATTTGATAAAATTACAATAATTACAAATTAAACCACCAATTATTGATTAAATCGTCTCATTCTCTTCCGCCACATTCCTTATTAATTTCCTTCCTTCCCTCGTCCATGAGAAACATGTCATTAAAAATGCTACCAACCTGGTCAATCCACAGTTTCCCCACGATGATGTTATGCACTGTAGTGGTCACCTTCTTCCAAGAGTAATGGTTGTTACTCTTCTCAAATAAGCACTGGATGGACCCTGTGGGCACACAAAAAGGCTGATTTAGAGTTATTTCATTTTAACCTTATGGTGCACCAACGTTGTATGATATAACGACATGAAGGTTGCCCAGAATGCAAATCCAATGTTTGTGGGGGTTCTTGGGCAGCAGAATGACTTCTTGGGCCAGGACGGAGAAGGTGAGCACCTATAACTTCATACTACTAAGTGATCCTCACTCACTCACCCAAAGGCATGATGGAGAGGTATTTCCCTCTGAACTTGCTGGCCAGGGAGATCTCCTGTCTGAGGGTCCAGCCCCGATCTGAGACCGCATGGTGGGCTGCGGCAGGGGGGTGGTGGCTCACCTGGGAGGGACAGAGGCCTATTTAAACCTTACAAACTAACACTACTATTGGAGGATTCAAGCTATTTTATCCAAAGAGAGCTCTATATGTAGACTGCACCCAGAACCTTTTGGATGGGTGTCAAACACCCAATGCAAACATAAATACACATTTTCCTAAAAGAGGGAAACAAACATTTGTCAGCATCATAACAAACCGTTCCACCAGACAGAACCCAGAGCTCACCTGTTCACACAGGGAGCGGTAGCCGCACTCTTTGAGCCGGTCCAGCTCGTACGTCTCCCCCAGCAGGGGGTTGAAGGGCTTGCCCGTGCGGTGCACCGTGGTGGAGTACGAGGAGACGGTGAAGGCCGCCACGTAGCACAGCTGCTCCAGGGAGCTCTGGCACTTGGCCGCCTTGTCGAGGAGCTCGTAGTACTCCAGGTCCTCCGACAGGCGTTGCAGCATGGACAAAGGCTCATTGAAGTTAACCTAGAGTTTAAAAAACAAAATGAGCACAAAATAAAATGCTGATTTTTCGTGCCGTGACTTGGGTCTTGTGGTTGATTGTATTTTTGTTTTACTTAACCTTTATTTATTTAGGAGGTATAATTGTGGTTAGGTACGTCCGTTGCAAAAGAGGCTGGATAGCTAGCTCAGGAAATATTCATGTTTCTGCTAAATGAATATATAATAAACAATAGTAAATAATAATGGTGATTTTACTGCATTGTCAAATATTGACTGTAGGAATGTAAACGCATGAAAATACATGGCTTACAGGCATGGGTATCTTTGACAGCTCTTTGCCAATGCAATTCTTCATGATGCTCCACAGGTTGAGGGAGTAATTGGGCTTGTCTGGAACGCGGGTCCGCCTCTGTCTGACTGGCTCCAACTCCAGAGAGTGGGGAGACTCGGGATTGGATGTCAGAGACTGTTCATCAAACTAGCAGAAGAAAGAAGGATGTATGTGGTGAGGTGGTCGTGCCATCATAATAGTATAGACACTCTTTATAATGAACAACAAGAAGTGATAAATGCATAGGGTAATGGCAAGCCTTTTTTCTATGGGTTATAAAATCAACCCAACGTCAATTAATGAATGTAATCTAATATTTGGTCCAGTTTTACGGATAATGCAGTTAAATCCTTCAAATAATCAAACTCATATTATGCAGTAGAACAAGAAATTATACCACAAATGACACATAGAAAAGCATCATCTTAGTATCCACTCACAGACTGATCGTCCAGTCCAAGGTCACTGCAACTTATCCCACTAGCGTTGCTGCCAGACCTCCTGCAAGACGACAAAGCCATACCATTTAATGTAATTGATCAAATACGATTCAAGGGAAACCATGGTTTTGGCCATTCACCAACCCTGCAGACAACAGGTTCTGACCTGTGGTATTTAGGGTCGGCGGGGACAGTGATAAAGGCTGAAGGGTCTTCCATGGCATCAAAGAACTCGTTCTCGTCATCCTCATCACTGGCGTCCCCCTTTCCTGAGTCGCTAGACCCTGAGGACCAGAGAGAGAACTGCTGGATGAATGTGCAAAACACCAAAACACCAACACCAACACCGATTCAATAATGTACTACAGAAAAATATTAGTTAGTTAGTTAGTTAGTTAGTAGTTTTAATTCATAGCCATAGGTCAAAATATATTTCTGTGTCATTGAGCAAAAATTTAGGTTGGGGTAGTAAAATTAATAAAAACAAAAAAAACAATACAGCTAGAGGTGCATATGGTGAGAGCTCTACCCTTGTTGTCCATGGCTGAGTTGCTGAGCGAAGCAGGCAGCACTGTGGCCCCTCTGAAGGCCCTCTCTAGGTGGTTGTGTTGCTTAGCCAGCTGCTCCAGGGTTTCCTCCAGACGTACTCTCTGGTCCCGCTCCGCCTGCAGGGCTTTCTGCCAGCGCTTGCTGTGGGTCTGGGCCAGGCCGAGGAAGTCTCTGCACGCCTGCAGAGGTAGGGAAGTGGTATGGGTGTTTGATTAGACTAGCAGACAGTTACAAGGCTGAATCCCCAATGTTTACAGCCTAACCTGTAGGTATCCTTGAGCAAGCTATCCTTAACCCCTCCCAGGACCTTGATGACAGATATGAATTGCTGAATGGTGCTTTGGTATCAATAATAAATAGAAGTATATAGGACCACAGGCATATACAAAACAAAATGAAATAAAGTTGCATGGGGGAAAGCACCCGCCTCAAGTTCTATTGCACTGCAGAGTAACTCACGTTGATCATGGCGTTGGAGGTAATGCGGAACAGCGTGGCTCTCTCCGTCACCTGTTTGATCTTGTCGCCCATGGGCCCCTGTATGCTGAGCCCTTCCAGCTCTGACAAGGACCTGGGGCAGAGAGGAAGAAGAAGAGAAGCAAACACATCAACGAACATGCAGTTTGAGCCATTTCTAATCCATTTAAAAAAGGTGCTGTAAGCATTATTTACTTGTTGTTAAAGAGTTTAATAGCTCTATATTCCGACAGCCATCACTGGTTAAGATTGTTTGGTTAATATCACAGGTCTCCCAGTCCCTCCGCTCTGCAGTAAACTGAATTATTTGTACTCTTATTCCCGTTCCCCCTTCATCCAATCAGGAGAGAGAACTCCTTGAAGTGGAGGTCCTCTGAGTGTTCACCGGCAGGCAGCAGGATTTCAATGTTGACTGACAATGGTGGAAATGGGTTAGGGTTGAAGCTACTGATTCCAGCGCTCCGACGAACGGCTTAAACAACCAAATACGGCAAGAGAACAATACGGAAGAAAGAAAGAAGAAAAAGAAAATGCTAAGAAAAAGAGACCATGAAGCCATGAAGACCCACATTTATATATCGTTGTAGCCTTCAAATCGGTGTAAAAACATGTGGTGACATTGGGAGGAGGAAAGGAAGAGCTAACTGCAGAACCAGACAAAACAAAGAATGTTCCAATCATGTCATGATGTACCAAACAGACGTACAGATACAGCAGACAGAGTGAGGGGTCACTGACCTTTGCAGGGCAGTGCCATGCTTGGTGATGAGGTCATTGCAGGTGCAGAGATCCTCCACCTTACAGCCCAGTGTGCGGAGAGTCGACTGGACCTCCATGTTTCGACTGCTTCCGCTGGGTGCAGAGGTAGTCTGCATCAATGTGGGATCTTCGTCGCCAGAGTCGTCTGTGAAAAAAAAAAAGTATGCGCATAATTCTTCATAAGGAGCCTTATGTACGAGTGATGTTTCAATGGTTTCCCCTCAATCTCACCGGACTCGGCCTGCATGTGGACTGCTTTTGCCTTGGCCAGCTCCAGTGCAGTGATCCAGCGCTGCCTCTCTACCTCCGAACTGGCCTTGAGGTGGTAGGTCTGGGCTCCGCCATTCGAAATGACAAAGTTACAGGAGTCCTCCACAGCAATGTTGGCCGTGGCCAAGTTGATGGTCCCTCTGCATGTGTGGCCCATCTCTGCCTGGGTTCTGTGGACAGGTTGGAATTGTTATAATGGACCTTTTGAATTATACATTTATACAAATTATTCAATATCTTCTATTAAATCAGAATCATTAACAAAACGGCCAAAAGTAAGGCATGTATCAACATCTATTTAGCAAAACAAATGTATTATTAAGCTTAACTTAAACGATTATATTACTATAATAAGGTAAATTGGTACTGGTCTTCAGAGTTCGATGTTATTATATAATAAATACTATAATTTCGTCAAGTCCACCAATTCTTTGGTAAAATTTCCAAAGAGTAGGATAGGTCTATGTGCGAAAGAAGAGATGTTTGAGTGGGTGTTTAACTAACCTGTAATAAGACAGAAGGCCATTACTCAAAACAAACCACCGCCGCTGGTAACCTTTTATGTAGTTGGTCCATTTGAAGAGCCAACCCTTGTACGTGTCTCCAGGGGTAGGAGTGGGTGATTTAGGTTCCGACATCTCTAAAACTCTTGGCGTTACTTTGTGGTCCTACGCCCTGTTGACATTAAAGAAATCATATTTTTCACCAGTTAGTTATCAGCAAGTTGTATTGACCTCCAGGTCTATAGATCGCGCCGATTGTTAGCCATCCACGCAGCGGCGATGTATGTTTAGGACGATAACGATAATAGGATCAATAGCGGTTCATACTAGACGTATAGTCATATCAAAGTAAACATTCGTGTAAAACGAGTGGTTGTACAATTCTACAACATACATCGTTGCGGTTATATTATTATTGTATTGTGCGAGTCGTGTTGTAATGACAACGTTACTGAAACGAGTGACAGTCAATGACAGCGTTATGCGAAACATACAGTTTCGGCAACAACAGTTTTGGCTTAATCAAAGTTGGGTCTGGAGCACCATCATGTAGATCGCTGCATGTCTCGGCTTCTGTTTATAATGCTATTTGGGAGCCTAGCTTACATGGCCTGGCTGTGAACACAGGAACTTTAGGGACACTGGCTGCTACTACTAGATAATCTGTTTAACGGACTCTAGAAAATATACACCAATCGTGTACTGAAACATCAGGCTATCCAAGTCACCGGCATGGCATAAAAGACACAATCCGTATAGTTAACGATTAACCGGTGTCATGAGTTGGGAAGTGAACTGTAGATTAGAAATACTAGGAGTTTCCCGTTAGCTTGTTGTTGGTTACTAATACTAACATAAGCGTTAGCCATTAAAGATAGCTTGGCGTAAAGTTAGACTCAAGCACCACAATACGAACGGTTCAGTTTTACTACACAATGTGTGGGGTCTTGCCACAGCCCGTACCATTTGCATTCAATATAGTTACCTTAGAGCTCGGCCATTAAACGCGATCTTGTTTTCAGCTGATGCTAATGTTAGCTTAGTACCTTCCACATAAAGTGCACTGCAACAGCTAGCCGCACCACTTAGTTCCGTTATAGAGCAAACCTTTAAATAACATGACACGGGAACATTCCTGAGATAGCCCTAAAAACAATTGTATTGTCGTTATCTAAATAATTGAATGTATGCCGGGACTAATGTATACCCTATTTGGATTGTATACATATAATCATTTAACTTTAATATTTTTGTTTTACAAATATTTCAGTGCAATTAAAGACATTTATTTGTTCCTGGTCTAAAATGGAGGTTTGGCAACCTATTCGAAGACCGCTTCTAGTTTTTTGTTTTTTTTTCCAACATTCTTATTTTTCTGGTATACGTTTTATTATTCTAGTCTATCAAAATACCATGCAAGAAATTGTAATTCATTTGATTAATTTCGATACTTTGAAACACAGTACAATTATTTAAAGTACTTAAAAGTGATGCAGTGTTTTAACTATGTGCATATTAACCACTTAGGCAATAACACAGGTGTAATGGAAAAGCTATGACATGACTACCAAGGTAAAAAAAACAACAACATTCTTTGATTAAATGGTTTTATTGGTTCATGTTCAACATAAATGTACTTGTTACAACTGAACGTTCTAACAGAAATCTACTTATAATATCATCGCACGTTTCTTTATGTAAGTAGCACACTACTTTGTAATGGTGTTTGCATTCATACTTTTACCACTCCCACTAAGAACAATGTATGGAGTTTTCTGGGATTTCTGTTTTTCTTGAAGCAGAGCCACAGTTCCAAGTGGAGTGTCACTGCTGCTCATCTTCTTAAGCAAGGCCTCCTCCTCAAGTTTCTTCATCCTTCTCTCAGTCTTCATCTTGCCAGACCCCTTTCCATGGAAACGATGGGAAAGTTGCCTGAACGCTTCTTTTGGTGTGAGCTTGCGCCCAGACTCATCCACATACTCGATCTTGACATCAGGTCTGTAGAGATCCTTCTCTTTGAAGTCTTGTGCGAAGCCTCTATACTCTTCTCTGCGGCTGTACTTGTCATCAATCGTCATCTTGTCTTCGATGCAGTAGTTGTCATTGGGCAGGGCTCCTGCCTTTCCAGTTTTGACACGAGCTATCTTCTGCATTTGAGTGTCCAACAAACCTTTGTTTTTGCAAAGTAGTAACGCAGCTGCAAGGCCAGAACTGACGATTGGCTCTTCATCCAAAATTGTGCTGGAGGCCGTTGTGAAATCAGGCTGCTTCTGCTCCTCATCCAGGTTGACTGTGCTCCAACCAATGTTTTCATCCATGTCGGAATCCATCTCCCCTCCATCCTCTCTCTCTGCCTCCTGCTCAAAGTCCATGATGTCTTCTTGGTCCTCTCGGTTGCCTGAAAGGCCATACGTGGGAATGTCGCCCAGAGTTCTGCAAAACTCTGAGGTGGCGTTGAAAGTGATGTTACTTCCCTTTTCCGGATCATCATCGTCGGCCCCCCTTTCGAGCAGTTTCATCTGCTGTGCCACTTTCTCCCCAGAGTCCTTGAGAAGCTGCTTTTGCCTCAGCTTTCTTTGCTTCTCCAGTTGTTTCTGCAGTTCCTGCTCTGCCTCGTCCTCCTCGATCACAGCAGAGTCGTGAGTCGTGAAGTCCTCCTCGTCACTCATCTCCATCTCCGCCATGCGGATGTCGTCAGACATTTGTGGAACCACGGTAACCAGCGTAGAAACAGGTTCGCTGTCTTTGGGCACCTCCGGGAGCTCATCCACCTGCTTGCGGCCACGGCCACGCACTCTTGAGCCAAAGTCAGTGCTGCGCGTGTCGTCCAGCGGCTCTTCCAGAACCTTCTTCCTGATCTTTTTCACACGCCGCTTGGTTTTCTTGAAGCCCACCATTTCCTGGGGAGTGTAGTACTCTGAGGCGATGGAGAGAGAGGGCATTTCCAGGGACTGGGCCTGGTTCCGTAGGGTCTCTCTGATCTCCTGGAGCTCTCTCTCCCGTTGCCCTTCAGCCACGCCCCCCGTGCTCAGCCGGAAACTCTTTTTCTTCTCCCCATCAATCTCTTCATCGTATTTGGACAGAACAGTACGGGCCTTCAGTGTGGCCATGTCGTCTATGCTCTCATCTTCTTCGTACGGCTTGTAATCTGGCTTTTTCTTCAACAGCTCAACATTTTTATCAGCCTTCTCTTTGTCGATCATATTGACATTGACCAGCACATCTTCCTC
Source organism: Gadiculus argenteus (assembly GCA_900302595.1). Lineage (NCBI taxonomy): Eukaryota > Metazoa > Chordata > Actinopteri > Gadiformes > Gadidae > Gadiculus > Gadiculus argenteus. The sequence continues at coordinate 6,562 of OMLJ01032836.1, read as the reverse complement.
CTCTTCCAGCACACCTTTGTCTTCTAGTGTGAGGATGACGGTCTGGCCCTCACCAAACGAGTCAATCTTGTGCTGTACTTTCAGTCCTTTGAGATCCCGAGATGAATATGCATCTCTTTTCTTTTGTCCAAATTCTTCCTCTACCAAACTGCTCACACCAAACTCCTGGTCCATTTCCTCCAGGAGCTGGGCTCGCTTCGCAGCTAGTTCTTTTTCTTTTTCTGCTTTGCGGTTTTTCTCGACCCAAGCAGTGGTGTCATCTAACCAATCATCCTCTGCCAAGGTCTTAACCTTGCCCAGCTTTTGATTGCGAATGCGTTTTTCTTTCAAGGCTGCAAGTTTCTCTCTCATTTCTTTCTGTTTTTTTATGTGGATTGGATTTATAGTCTCTGCGACAAGTGGTTCTTCTTTAGTGCCCAGCTCCTTTTTGTTTTCGTTCATCTCCAGAGGTTTTAGACCGAGTTTGGCTCTGAGCTTGTTTGTATCCTGAATGCTGAGGGACGCGTCGCCGCTTGCAGACTGTGGCTCAATTACTGAACTCTCCTCCACCTTTTCTTTCTTGATACGGGGCTCACCGCTTTTTTCCCCCTTGCCTCGGCCTTCCCGACCAGTTCTTTCCCTGGATCTGGAGCGCTTCCTCTTCTCCTTGTCTCGGCCTGCATCGCGTTCCGCATCTCTATCTCTCTCCTTGTGGCGATGTTTCTTGTGTTCGCGACGTCGGTCCTCGGATTCCTTATCCCGACTCTTCTCCTTGTGCTTCTTAGAAGACCCCATGGCTTTTATCCCAATTCGTTAGAGGATTCCCCCAAAAAATAAAGTGTTTAAAAAAATGTTATGGTCCAACTTGGCGTGCTACGTAGCTAGCTGCAGTGTAGTTCACAATATCAACCGGCGGAGACAATCGCACCTTTAAATGTCTGTTATGGTTTGTTTTTAGTAACGATTCAAGCTCACAAACCGTTAAATTAAAGTATCCGTCTTCTTTGTCCTGGATTAATGCTTATGCTCCCAAAACGACGTTATGTTTCGATCAACATGAACGCGTATGACCCCGCTTCCTCTAAAAACACTTCCAGTGTTTCAATCGACAAAACCTCCCGGAGAACTCACAGCGCCACCTGGCGGCTCCGCCCGGACGCGAAGAGCGGCCCCACAGCGCCACCTAGTGTCTCCGCCCGGACACAGAGCCGCGGGTCTCTTGTCAGCAAAGGTGTCGGATGGGACGTTTATGTTGGTGCATGTTTGTTGGCGTGAAAGTGTATGTGTGTGTAGTATGTCAATGTTTATAACGATCACCCATTATTGATTAGGCACTCAAGCCTTAAAACAACCGCAGGGGGGGGGTTCTAGTTTCTTCGCGAAGAAAGGTGAATGTAAGTAGTCCAATTTTCTTTGTATTGATGGTTAACGTTAGCTCGTGTAATGGAATGTATACATCACGGACAACTAGAGTCGTGTCAGTGTTGACCATAATCAGAGTGATGGTTCTGCCCGTCGTTATAAACAACACATGGGTCGTCAACGTAGCATGTTTCTGTCTTATCGGAGTACCTTTCGCTATCAGCTAGGCTATGTTAGCTTGCCTGGTTTTGTTGAACTTCTTTGGTATATTTGGCTGCGTGGTGGCCGTTAGCAGTGTTGGGCTACAGGGGGCTACCCTATCCATGGAGGACTAGTTACTGGTTAGCTAACAGGTGCATGTTTGTCTAGGTCTAAGGCTGATCGCCGTGTTTTGGGTTCGCAGTCAGGGTCGCGATACTGTATCTTTTCGCGGGGGTTTAATAGTGACTTGCACATTATTATGTCTCGCGCACCGTTTTTATTCACCCCACCTCACGAGGCCACCGAGTTGCCATGGCGATTGTGGAGACGAACCGTTGCAAACGTTAGGCAGTTCACTAGTGGACTAGTTAATAGAGCTGATCGACGTCGTTACCCAACCAATATTTGATAGGGCGTGTCACGATACATCGGTTTTACTTTTTGGTGTCGATAGCAGCAGCTGCGGGTAAGTCGCCCTGAGCCTCTGCGGGAGCGCAGGGACAACAATGCCTTCGCCGCTACTAACTTCTCTAGCTACCTAGTAGCTAGGGTCGCAGTCCCGAGCCCGGGAGAGCCGCGGGCCCACAACTTCCACTGGTTCACCCTAGTCGAACTAACCATAGTCCCTAGTCCCTTTAGGGTAAACAAACGTTCTTTATAGGTCGGCGGTAAGACATTTGGAGTATGGGCAACGTTATGTTGGTGTTGATTCCTGGATGTGTTTATGTTGATTCCTGCTCTTTACCGTTTGATATTGTTGTTACTGTACTCTATTATAATAGCAGTCTCTTATTGCTGTTATCGCTTGTATATGTCTGCATGCTTTCATTGACGTTATTCCTGGAGATAAATAATACATTGATTGACCTGAAATGTGTAAGGGATAATGCCCGACGAGGTGTCCATTATCCTTAAGTCCAATCATTTCTGATAATGGACACCTCGAATGGCATTATCCCGCTTATACCATGGTCACTTACGAAATAAATAAATATTAAATCAATATATTAATAGTTAAAATCGTGAGGTTTTTCTTTACAAGTGAAAGTGACCGGACTGTTGAACAACGGGGCCAGACTCCACCGCAGCGGTTGATCAGTTGTGCTTTATGTCAGTCTTCAAAGTTATCAAACTCACCAAATATGGTATAATATTTATACCATGGTCTAGGTTAAAAAGGGTGTAGGTTAAGTGATATACTACATCTATAAAGAGGTTCCGGTCGAATTAGCTGATGACAGTTGTAAATCACTGCGCAGGCGCAAACGTTAGTTGGTTTGCTAGTTATTTCACTGTACATGTATTACAACGGAAATTGATTACAACGGCAAGACAGACAGTGAGTGATTTGATCATTTATTTTAACATATTTGGTGAGTCTTATAACTTTGAAGACTGAGATGAAGCACAACTGATCAACCACTGCGGTGGAGTCTCTCTGGCCTCGTTGCTCGACAGCGCCTGTAGACGGGAGTTAGCGCCTGTAGTCGGGAGTTAGTCCGCTCAGCTGTGACTTGTAAAAAAACAACTCACAATTTGAAATCTATTAATATTATAGTATTAATAATGTTTTAATATTTATTTATTTCATAAGCGGGATAATGACCGACGAGGTGTCCATTATCAGGCGTAAACCATCCGACACATCCGACACCGCCAAATTCTGAAAAGTAATGTGAAAATGTACGTGCTTATTTAGATAATGTGTAGAAATGGTCAGTAGTTTAATTTGTAACGATGCGGTAGGCTATAAGCCATGATAACAATTTAGTTTCTAATTAGTATCCAGATTAACGAAAGTGTACTGTATGTGTGTTACTGAGCATGTGCGGGAGTCTAGGCAACGTGGTTTTGTTTGTTTGTTTGTTTGTGAAAGCCTAGCCAACGTAAACTAGGCAACGTGGTTTGTTTGTTTGTTTGTTAGTGAAAGCCTAGGCAGCGTAAACTTGTGTGGTTTAGTCAGTTGTAACGCAGTGTTCATGCAAAGTGGAAGCACACAACTTTTTGACCATAGTCCAGGGACGTTACTAGGATCCGATATCCAATCAAAGGAATTGTAGATAAAGAAGATAAAGCCTTCAAACGTATTCTGGAGTCAGTGAGTAATTTCATCAGAACTGAAGATATGGATATGTGCTAGCCATTGGACACGAGTATCAGAAACCTTCTGCTGCGCACATTGCAACTGGAATGGTAGCTAAATGACTTAACGAAAATCCGAAAATCTGCCATTAAACGGAGGATGGTGGCTTCCGCAAAGTCCAATTATTTCTGATAATGGACACCTCAAAGGGCATTACTTATTTCTTATTTCCGACAGGCTGTAAGCAGTTGACATGGCAACAGGGGGCACGTCTTTTGATGATTCAGAAGAGCAAGAGCTGCACAACTGGGCCAATGGCAGTCTGGAGGACAGGCTTAATAACATGGTATATTTCCTAATGAGCTACATGCTACTTCAAATCACACATAATAATACTGGTACTTTGACAAACTACATTTTAGTTTGACACAGAATGTAACCCTTTATATAAGTGAAGACATGTCAGTAGTCTAGCTAGTTGGAAAGATGAATGCATGCCTGTTTTATATACATTTTGTTTTAAATTTTATACTTACTTAAAACATCCCCATTTCTAATTCTGTAATACCAATGCTGCGATGAAGACTCTTGGTGTGTAATGCATATACATATCTGTATCAGGACTGGGGCGTGCAGCAGAAAAAAGGCAATCGCTCCTCTGAGAAAAACAGGAAGAAGTTCTCTGCTGCCGTGGCGGAGAGCCGGCTGACCAATGATATCTCTCCGGAGTCGACACCGGGGGCGGGCCGCCGAAGGGCTCGCACCCCGCACTCCTTTCCCTACGTCAAATACACCACCCAAATGTCTGTCCCGGAGCAGGCGGAACTGGAGCGACTACGCCAGCGCATCAACTTCACAGACTTGGACGAGGTGAGCCACTCTTCATATTCTCAAAAAGTTAACTCATTGATGTTTAAACCTTTTTGTATCTACATCACTTATCCCTTTAAGTTGATAGACTAAAATGTATTTAAGATTAATAAAGTACATTGTATCACAGGAATTATAAAGATATTTATAAGGATAATTATAAGCATCATCCCCATGCTCCTGATCCTTCAGAGGAGCGTAGGCAGTGACTCCCAGGGCCGCGTCACTGCCGCCAACAACCAGCGGCAGTTGCCGGGGGAAAACAAGAAGCCGTACAACTTTCTGCCGCTGCACGTCAACACCAACAAAAGCCGGGATCTCCTCGCTGCCTCTGGCTCCGCCTCCACCCCCGCCTCCACCCCCGCCACCCTGGCTAGTTCTAAGGAGGCCAAGAAGCAGAGCCCCGGGTTCAGGGAATCCTTCGGCCCACTCTTCCCTATCATAGAGCCGCTTCCTGGGCTGCTGGGTAGTGCTGCAGCCGAGCAGAGCCCCCTGGTTCACAGGCATTTCGAGAGGGGAGAGTCTTGCGTTGACAGCAGCCAGGTACTGTTAAGTATGGCTCACCAACTGCTACATGTTCCGACTTGTGTATATATTTTATATATTTCAGTTTGAACTGTTGATACTAGTACATTTCTTGTATCTGTGGTTCAGGGGGATAAATGTCCCATGTCGGAGAATGTGATCAAACATATTTGAAGAGATTTCACTGATCTTCTATTATTAGAGATTTCTACTTGCTCCACATTTCAGAAGAGCAGGGCAATGTTCAATTATAGCACGCGTGATTAATAATAGCATTGACCAGCAGGGAGACATCCCATATACATTTTACTATAGTTATGTAAATAAAAAACAATAAACAAGGGGCTGCTAAATGTTGACAAAACTAAATGTCACAAAATGTATTGACTGATGCATTATTAATAATGTGAATATGATAACATGGCAAGTTGTGGCATGCATTATGTATTTCAGTTGAACATCCTGATCCCAATAATGCACTGTTGATCAATATATCGCAAAGAACATACAGATGAATCATGAACTATGTTATATACCTTTTGAGGGCAAAATATATATGCTTTGATGTTTTCAGATATAATAACTGCACTGGTTGGTTACAAGAACAAGGCTGCAAGTAAAGGAGATTAGCAACGGCTGCACCCACACTGTATGTAGGGCGATTTATAAATACGCTACCCTGGGTGCCGAGTGAGTTCGGTACCCTCCCCTGCCTCTCACTCGTCTGAGCATTCATAAAAGGGACCCAGCCATCCCCTTGTACATCACACATCCCATCTGCTCTTCATCCGACACACCTGCTGTTGGGTCCCACCCCCTTTCTACCCAGCCCCGCCCACAAACCCAGTCTCCTCTCCGTCTCTGTGTTGCCTCAGGTGGTTGGCAAGTTGATGCAGATCCGGGAGTACATTGGCAAAGCCAGCTCCATGAGGGACGACCTACTGGAGAAGAAAGATGTGCCGGCCAACGTGGAGCGCCTTTCCCATCTCATCCAGCACCTCAAGCAGCAAGAGGAGTCCTATCTGCGCTTCCTGCAGAAAATGCTGGTGGGTTTCTGTTCCACTTCGGGTTTTCTCTTATTTTTCTCTCTCTTTATGCTGTTCAGTGTTGTTGAGCTACATTTCTCGCTTGTCTGTCCTGCTATTGTTTTTTGTTAGTCTCGACAGGTATGTGAAATATTTACATACAGTCATGGCATGATGTATTTGTTTAGATAAGGACTTTAGTGTGTGTGTGTGTGTGTGTGTGTGTGTGTGTGTGTGTGTGTGTGTGTGTGTGTGTGTGTGTGTGTGTGTGTGTGTGTGTGTGTGTGATACAGGTAACCCTACAGCTTACCACATTATGCATATTTTAAGAGATGCCTTTTCTTTACCACGTTACACACTGCGACAGTCCAGTGTCATGTTCCTTGTAATGGAACAGAAACTGGGCCACGGTGTGAGACTGTAGGCGTTGAGTTCTGTTTGTTTTAAAACTGGATGTTTGCGATCGTTTACGAGAGCTGTGGCTTATTGCTTTGTTTTAATTGGAACTCGATTAATC
>OMLJ01032828.1:0-14255 GCA_900302595.1 Gadiculus argenteus | reverse complement strand
GTTAGCTCAGCTGCTAGCCCGCTGCTAGCCCGTTAGCTCCGCCGTTAGCTGCTAGCCCGTTATCCTGTCGCTAGCCCTGTCGCAGGCTTGTGTGTGTGTGTGTGTGTGTGTGTGTGTGTGTGTGTGTGTGTGTGTGTGTGTGTGTGTGTGTGAGAGAGTGTGAGAGAGAGAGAGATCTGGTGCAATAGCATTGTTTACTGTCCTGAGGTCAAGGGATCTGGAATAAACCATCTCTTCTCCCATTATGTTTTTTTTTTCTTTGTTTTTTGATTTGGTTTTGGTTCTTCACTTCCTGCAAGCTTGCAGAGGTACAGGACATGACATCACCTGTTGTGACATTGACTGTTTCCAAACCGTCTGCCTTTCTGAACGATGCGACGCCAACACGACCGCTCAGACAAAAGACTGTGACTAAAACCAGGAACGCCACCGCTGTGGTTCCTCCTGCTTCTCTTCTGTCCCTCCATCTAGATGTGTGCACGATGAGGACTCTTGTGTTGGACCACAAGGTAAAACCGCACGGGCATTAATCGGCTTTTAAGGCTCAGGAATTCTTTCGGGGTCAAGAAAAGTCCCATTTTTCCTTTTCGTGTGTTTTGGGGGGTGCCCTTAAACCCAAGGGCAGGCCTGTCATCAGCCCGCTGTACGGGGGGCCGGAGGGGGAAACACTCCAGTCCTGCTTCAGAAGAACACAGCGAGGAAACCAACACCAGGACCGCGGCTCGGTTTTAGTTCTTTCTGCCACACACACAATACCCTCAGCCTGCTTCTCTCTGTCTGCGATGGCCACCTGTGTGCTCTCCAGAGGAACCGGAATTCATCGCTGCAAATTATCTTTGTGATGGATGTGAAATGCAGAGTGATGGATTTTGGATCATGGGGTGTGCACTGCTTTATTTTTTCAATATTCACTAACCTGTCCGCCTCCTGGGTTCATCTGCTCACTGCCTCCATGTCGGTGGTGGTTCCCTTCTTGTACGGGTTGGTGAGTACCTCACGTGTAGGTGCGGACCCTCTCCTCCGGGACTATATGGCTGTGTGCTCTGTGTTGTATCTGTTGGATTCTGTGTATGACTGGAAAGGTGGTGAAGTGGGAGACCTGCACTGTACAGTATAGTATTAACGTCTAAACAGAGAAGATCTCTACTAAGCCTTCACTACACCAATAGAAGGGGTCAATATTTCCTGGGCTCACAAAGCGCCATTCTGTTTTGTAGTTTAAAGAGCAACAGTAGGCCTACGAGAATCTCTGACAGTTTATCCGAAATAAATATGGGGAAACAGGATTTTTGGTTAATTACGCGCAACTTCTGACCCGTCGACTTTATGTTAGGATTTACAGATTAAAGCCCTTGTCATGTTATGTACTCATCATAATATAGTTGAATGCGTCTTGTACTAATGGCTCAGGGGCCAAGGAGGTGTCGTCAAGCAGGAGTCTGTCTTGGTTAGAATCTGATTTGTACAGCAAAAAAAATACAAATAAAACAAGCTTGTCCCACTACAACGTATGCTAAAAGAAGACTTTAAAACCAACAATCATCCACTAATTCTGTACATCGTGAAGACTGTGATAATGTTGTCTTGCTGAGTGTTCTGTGAGGTTTTGTCAGCCGGAGTGTAAAATGAAAGGTCTCTTGATGGATTTCAGTACGGACGGCCGAAGAAAAAAAAGAATAAAAAGCCATTTGTTGAAATTAATTTACAAAATCTTAAAATGATGGATTTCTTTCGACATTCCTAAATGTAAAGATTATTTTAACATTTTTTTAAAGTGAGCTCAAATCGGTTCAACTTTCTCCCAAGAAAAACTATGTTGTGTTAACATACTGACAGCCATGTCATTTTTACTTGCTTATCTTTATAAAGTAGAACAAACAACAAATCTATGCATTAAATTCCCAGTACATTAGAGAGTTTATTGTCGTTGTTGCAACCGGAACACCCAGCCAGAAAACCACTGCTATATTTGGGCAAGCATGGCTTAGACTATATTATGGACCATTTGGGAATTTGCACAAGGTGGTCTTGAGGGCTTGTTTCTCCCTTGCAAACTGTGGAAAGAGGAAATGTCAAAGGAATTTGGGAAACTGTCAACTGTTAACTATTTAAGATGTATTTACTCTTTAACATTGTGGCAAATGTATTGCAGGAAAGAATTAAAGATGTCAAAAAATGAATTTGCTGTGGTCTATTCCTCCGATTTGGCTTTGCTGCCATCTACTGGGTAGAATTTATAAGAATTATTACGCTAATTAATGTTTTAATCAATGTTTAAAAGCATTGAAAGAGAGAGCGAGGGGTTGGGAACTGGAGCAAAATACTCGAAGAGTTGCATAATATTTTGCGTATAGTATATAAATAAAATTCACAAACAAACATTGTTATGAGATATATTGTAGCCTATATGGTTGAACACATTGTTATACTGTATTGTTATATATTGTATGTGTGTAGGCCTACCTGTCTCCAGACAATTATAAAAGGACAATGTATGCTTGAAATGACACAATAGCTATTTCTTAACTTTTGTATAACGTGTGAGTGAGTTGCGTCGGTGCGGTTTGATGGAGATCACCACGCGGAGAGCGAGACAGTGGGCCCCTTTGGTCGACAGGGGGCGCGAGGGGCTTTATTCTAACTCAAAATTGTCATAGTTCCCACTGGCAAAATGTAATTCCCGAAAATTAACATTTGCTATACAAAAACGTAAGAGAAACATAGCACTGAACCCTCTCTATGCTGTAGAGGAGATACACATCCAGTCAATTATAAACATTTTACACCGCATCCTTTGTTTTTTATGGACGCAATAGCTGCTCATCGCCAGTAGATGGCGACCTCACTCTGTTGGTGAAAACGTTGAAATGAATTTGCAGCAAAAAGAGGACATACCGGTATCATTAATTTCCATAACTTATCTTTAACTTCATATTTTTTATTTGGTCTTTCTGTTGTAGTTATTTTCTTACTTTGTAGGGCTAAATAGCACAAATAGCTTAGTCTATAAAGACCAACTTATTTTCTGTCATTTGATTTATAGGCCCTGGGAAGGTCCTATCAGCAAAGATACAAATTAACATTGCACAATGTTTGAAGAGATATATAAGAAATATATAATTATTATTATAAGTATTATTATTATTGATAATAAAATATATTATTAGATGTCCCAACCTAATGGTGGACACCTACATGTAGCTCAACAGTTGAACACTTGTCAGTAATGCATGCAGAATAATCTCACCTCAACCAAACCCATGTTGTGAGAAACAAAATCTAATATGGTTCACTATGGATCAATCATTTCCACATGCACACTCGCCATACTATGCATACTATGCAATTATATTTGTACATCATCTTTTGGCGCAATAGAATAGCATAAATGCATCGTTCAGTGAAAAACCCTACTTTGTCACTTAATACAGTAAATGGTATCTTCCAGTTCAGGGAGAAGATACTGCCATACAAGTGAGTGTCGATGTTTCCATAAATATGAGCGGGAAACAGAAACAAAGCAATCCAAATCCGGATAGGCGTATGTTCTGGAAAAATATTCATAACATGAATATCGTAACAAAAGGAATCATCATCCACTCATTTCTTTGGGAAGGAATGCAAGCTATATATCTTTTGATGTAAAGTAAACAAATCCGTATGTATATTGGTACATAATCAATATAAAAAAAACATTGTGCCAGAATGTGTCACTATTAATGAAATGTAAAATGTATTTTGTGAGAATATTCCTCTCATCCACTATGTAGCCATTTTGCACTAATAATTAAAAGACCAATCGATTTCCATCACATCCATCCCATAATAAACAGCCGTATGGCTGAGTGGAGAGGGTTGACTTTCCCAGCTACAAGCTTGTAGTTTCTGAAACAAAAAGTAAATAAATTGTTCAGTTAATACAATAAATAACGTTCAAAACACAATTGATGACAATAGATATTAGTAACTATAGTATAAAGATTTGAGTGTGACAATATTTATTCAGAAGTACCTATCATCTTGGTTCCATCCTTGGTCTCAGCTGGGACACCGATCCCGTACTCATTTTCCCCGGTCACCCTGAAGAAGTAAATGCCCCCCTCCACCAGATCAGAGACGCGATGGGACAGACGTGTGCAAGACTCAGTCAGGTTGGTCCAGCCTTTCCTGCTGATGTCGCGTATGTCCACGTGGTAGTTCTGCACAGAGGCACCACCCTCATTCTCAGGCGTGTCCCAGGTAACAGTGACACTGTTTATAGTCACATCCTTGACGGCGAGGCTTGCCGGGGGACCAGGGGAGTCCAGCACCCTTACGTTGAGGGTAAGACTTGCAGATCCAGCAGCATTCTGTAGTTTCACTATGTATTTTCCTGAGTCCTCACGTGTGGCCTGTTCAACTGTGATGGACGTGACAGAGTTAGACGTGCTGATGAGTCCTCGGATTCTCAAGTCTGCATCTGCCTTGTCCCAGCTCACATCTGGGGCAGGCTTTCCAGTGAATGGTACGGTCAAGGTGAAAGAGCTGCCGGCTTTAAAAAGGATCGTCTTGCGCATCTCGTTGCTAATGTTAAATTCAGGTTTCTGCTCTCTCTCCATGGCCACCTCCGGATCTGTCTCAGGACTAGGCTCACTCATGCCCATTTTGTTGATAGACCTGACGACAAACACATACTCCTCCCCTGATGTGAGCCCAGTTACTGTGAACTCTGTGTTCTCTGTATTTAAAACATCTTCCCTCCAGGTGTCCTCCGATGTTTTCCTGTACTCAACCCTGTAGCTGGTCACCACTGCTCCGCCGTCAAACAGCGGCTTGTTCCAGGACAGACTGATGGAGGTCCTGGAGGACTCGATGACCAGGGGCCGCGCTGGTGGGGATGGAAGAAACTTTGGATCCTCCGCCAAAGCAAGTGTGGACGGCATACTTGGCTCACTTAGCCCTGCCACATTCTCTGCAAAGACTCTGAATTCATACTCACATCCTTCGCGTAGGCTGGAAGCTTTAACCCGGAGGTCATACACAGGCTTTTTATTGACACGGGTCCATCGAAGACCCTGTTTTTCCCTCTTTTCAATAACGTAACCGCTGATGCTGCTGCCGCCGTCAGTGGTCGGTCTCCTCCAGCATACGGTCATGGCATCGCTTGTTGCGCTTGTAACCTCAACCTCAGTAGGAGCCGATGGGACAGTGAATGGATCCACTGCCTTCGTGGGCTCGCTCTCGAGAACCTCCCCCTCACCGTATTTGTTCACTGCCCTCACCCTGAACATGTATTCATTTCCTTTGAGTAGCTTGGTGATTTTGCACGTCGTTGACGTCAGGTCCCCATGAAGCAGAGTCCACGCCACGCGGCTGGTTTCACACTTTTCAACAATGTAGTGCAATATTTCAGCCCCACCCGTCTCCGTAGGGGGCCCCCAGTTCAGGGTGCATTTTTCCCCTGAGAGTCCAGTTATTGCCAGGGGTCCGGCCGGAGGGCCAGGTCTGTCAAGCACCTTGCAGCTGAATGTTTTAGAGGCGGTACCACCACTGTTCTGCACAGTCAGGATATACTGTCCAGAGTCTTTTCTGGTACTTTCTTTGATAAGTAATGAGGTCTGTGTCTTTGTGGAGGTTATCTCAAATCTTCCCTTGGTATCAATTCTTCTGCTATTCTTAGACCAGAATGCAATGGGTTGGGGGCGTCCTGTGATAGCAGCATCTATTCTCAGGAGGACTCCTGCGTTGGCCATCACCACCTGATTACATCTATCATTCACAACAATATTGGGTGGATCCACATCATGTGTGGCTGTGACGGGTCCAGTGCATTTCGAAGGTGGACTTAGGAGTTCAGCTGCGTTCTTGGCAATAACTCGAAAATCATACTGATCATCCTCAGTGAGGCCTGTCACTTCAAAGCAGGTCTCCTGTAGATTTGTAAAGTTGCACTTAAGCCAACAGCTCTGTGGGAGCTCTTTGCGTTCCACAATGTAACCGGTTATTTTGGCACCACCATCATATTGTGGTTTGTCCCAGGAGAGGGAAACAGAGCTACTGGTTATGCTGGTGACTGTGAGGTTTGTCGGAGAATCGCACTGATCTCTTGCAGCCACGGGTTCAGAAGCCTTACTGCAGGGTCCGACTCCCGCCATGTTTTCCGCACAAACACGGAACTCATATATCAGGCTCTCTTGAATGCTTGTGACCTTCAGCTGGTTCTCAGTGAGAGGAATTCTGTTTAACTTTATCCAAAGGATGCTGCTTTGATCTTTGTATTCAATATGATAGCCAGTAACTGGGCTTCCGCCATCACTCTCTGGCTTGCTCCATTCAACCAGCATGACAGATTTTGTGGCATTGGCGACATGGATAGAAGCTGGAGGGCCTGGAGGTTCAAAGGGATACTGGGCCACAACCGGTTCGGAGTCAACAAAGTTACTCTTCCCATATCGGTTTTCTGCTGCAACACGGAACTGATATTCAGTACCCTGAGTTAGACGGCAGATCTTGATCGATGTTCTAGCCATCGTAGCTGATACAGTTTGCCATGTGGCGGATGTTGCGTCTCTCTTCTCGATCACATAGTTATCGACTTCACATCCACCACGGTAGACTGGAGGCTGCCATGAAAGAGAAACAAAGTCAGCGCTGACTTCATCAATACTGAGGTCACTTGGCGGTCCAGGGGTTTCAAGAACATTGACAAATATGTTTGCTGATTTTGATCCAGATGAGTTGGTCAATTTTATTTTGTATTCTCCTACATCCGTTCTAATTGCTTCTTTAATGGTTAAGTCAGAGGATATCTCTGATGTATGTACATTTACCCTATTTGTCTCTTTTAGTGTTTCACCATTTTTTACCCAAACCACCTCTGGCTGGGGTATACCTTTAAAGGGAACATTGATTTTCAAATCACTTCCTGCTCTCACACTGAATGCGTTGCACATCAAATTAATGACAGGTCCAATATTGTTGTCTTTTATAGAAACAGGGGTCGACAGGGACTTGGGCTCACTCTTTCCCTGATCATTCATGGCGGTCACTCTGAAGAAATAGTCTCTTCCTGTTGTGAGCCCATTAATTGTAGTTTCTAGTGCTTTAAGTTCAGCACACACTGTCCATGTATCACCTTCCTTGTCCTGCATCTCCACAATGTAACAGGTGATTTTGCTTCCTCCATCATGGTCCGGCTTCTCCCATACGAGTCTGACACTGTTGGAGGTAACATCCTCGGCTGTGATTTTACCAGGAGACAATGGAGTCTCCGATATCTTGATGCTGTCAGTTGTCTCCACTGGAAGTCCAACGCCATAGTCATTCACAGCAAGCACCCGGAAAGAGTAAAAGCTTCCTTCTTGGAGATTTCCAATCTTGCATGAGTTCCTTACACAGTTGCTACAGACAGCAGTAAATGTCATTCTGGCCTCCTCTCTCTTCTCAACAATGTAGTGTGAGATCTTTGCACCTCCGTCAATGTGAGGTGGCTCCCATGAAATGGATACAGAGTCTCTCTTTACATCCTTAACCTCTAAATTGGTCGGTGCGCTTGGTGAATCCAGCACGCTTACATTGATGAAGGCTGACTTGGTGCCACTGCAGTTTTCAAGTGTCAACACATACTTGCCTGTGTCAAGTCTGTTGACATTTTCAATCAGTAACTCAGTGTAGGAGCTGGTTACCTCAATATGAGTGTGTTCATTGAGAGGGCCTTCTGCTTTTGACCATTTGACCTCTGGGTCTGGCCTCCCTCTAATGGCAACCATAAGACGGAGGGTAGAACAGGAACGAACGTTCACCATCTTTCTTAACTCAGCATCCAACTCAATCTCAGGTGCCTCCAGTTTTTCTGAAGCCATCACTGGGCCAGGTAGATCCACATATTCTCCATGTCCAGCACGGTTTACTGCACAAATACGAAAGTTATACTCTGCATTCTCTCTCAGTCTCTTGACGGTGTAGGTGGTGTCCTCCCCTCCAGTAGGTGGCATGCACGTTGTCCAGTCATTTTCTGTGGCCTCTTTCATCTCAACGACAAATCCTGTGATAGATGCTCCACCATTGTAGATGGGCTTGGACCATGCCAGAGACACAGTAGTGCCAGAGTGGTCCGTGACTTTTGGGTTGGTTGGAGGTCCAGGTGGGTACGTAGCTTCACAAATCTTAATGTATTCACTTGGAACACTGGGTGAACCCACGCCAGCAGCATTCTCGGCTGATACTCTAAACTCATAGAAATGTCCTTCACTGAGTCCTGGACACCGGAAACGCAAATCATTCAGCCGTCTCTTGTTGCATTTAGACCACCTGAGGCCATCTTTGTCACGTTTCTCAAGGATGTATCCATCAATCTCTGATCCTCCATCACTTTCTGGCCTATGCCAAGTCAGCATCACAGAGTCCCCCGTAACGGCACTTGCTTCAGGGGCAGATGGTGGACCCGGTGTTGTGAAAGGGTTCTGTGCCACAAAGGGATCTGACTCAAGGGGTTCACCAACACCATATTTATTGACCGGAATAATTCTGAATATGTACTCTTTGCCAGACACCAGGTTGATCACTTTGTAACTGAGACTTTCAATTGATGGCTCAACTACAGTCCAGGAGACCCGGCTAGTTTCCCTCTTCTCAATAACATAGTGGGTCACACTGGCTCCACCGTCATTCATGGGCTGGTTCCAGTAAAGAGTGCACTTCTCTGCACTGACAACTTTGACTTTGAGAGGTCCAGCTGGAGGCCCGGGTCTATCCAAGACCTTTACATTTACTGGAACAGTTTTAGTTCCGCCCATGTTAGTGACGTTTAAGGCGTAGTTTCCCCCATCCACACGTGCACTGTCCCTGACAGTCAGAATAGTGCGAGTGAGGTCGGTTTTTACCTCCATTTTGGGGGTACTTTTATCAATTTCCCTTCCATCCTTCAGCCACCTGACTTGTGGGAGTGGCTTTCCTGAATAGTTGGCATCAATAGTAAAGGTGTCGCCAGCCTTAATCACATACGTGGTGTTGTACTTAGCATCCATGGATATGGTTGGGGCCTCTATGACATCCTCGGCGGTCACAGTCGTACTCTTGGAAGGACTGCTCCAAACACCAGCCCCATTTCTGGCAGTGACTCTGAAGTCGTACCTATCGCCACCGGTCAAATCTGTGACCGTGAACTGGGTTTCAATGACATTGATGAAATTGGCCTTCATCCATTTACCATCTGGCAGGTCCTTCTTTTCTACCAGGTAGCCAGTGATGGTGCTCCCTCCATCGCTCTGGGGTTTGGCCCACTGTAGGGTGACATGGTCTCTTGTAATGACCACCACTTCTGGTGTCCCAGGTGGGTCACATGGATCTCTAGCCACGTAGCACTCAGATATGTCGCTATACAGGCCTGGTCCGGCGATGTTCTCTGCTAAGACTCTGAACTCATATTCAATGCCTTCCTCCAGCCCAGATGTTTTGAAACGAGCATCGGAAATGACAAGCTTGTTCAACTTGGTCCACAGAATGCTGTTCTTCTCCTTCCGTTCAAGGTGGTATCCAATGACAGGGCTCCCCCCATCGCTGGTGGGAGGCTCCCATTCAACCACCATGTTGTTCTTGGTCACACTGGTGACGCGAGGGGTGCCCGAGGCCGCTGGCTTACTGAAGGGATACTGTGCAATGACGTTGGGGGAACTGATTGGGGTACTTCTTCCATATCTATTTTCAGCAAACACTCTGAACTGATACTCATGTCCTGTCTTTAGCCTGGGGACTTTAATTGCGGTCCTGACTGTTGTTGCTGAGACGATCTGCCAGTCTGTGGACGAGGTGTCGCGTTTCTCAACTACGTAGTTGTCTATCTGGCAGCCGCCGGTGTATTCCGGTGGCTCCCAGGAGATGGAGACAAAGTCCGAGCTGACTTCCTCGATCTTCACAGGTGCTGTGGGTGGCCCAGGCTTTTCTAGAACAACTACTGTTATTGCTCCAGTCGCGGTCCCTGTGCTGTTGCTCGCTGTGATGGTATACTGGCCGGAATTATCTCTATTGGCATCTTTGATACGAAGGCTTGTCGACGACGCTGTGTGTGAAACCTCCAGTCTCGAACTCTCTTTGATGGCAAGACCATCTTTCTTCCATTCAATCTTCGGTTTAGGCAGTCCCGTCATAGGGATATCTACCTTCAGAGTTGCCCCACATTTGACAGTGAATGTGCTGACCGTGATCTGAAGTTTTGGTGGGATAGTTTTCTCCTTGTCAGCAGCAAGTTTAGCTGTGTCCTCAGGTTTGCGTACTCCATTCTCAACGGACCTGACGAAGCGATCTGCTAAACAAAATGAAATACATGATTACTATTACAGAGATAAACAGCCTGACTGGACATATTATGAGATTGATTCTGTTTTGTGAGTAAAACAACATATGAACAAAGGTCATTTGAGACACAATGCAATACAATGTAATGCAAATACAATGCAGACAATGCGACACATTGCAATAGATAGCATACACTTTTTAAATACTGTTGGCTTTTATGTTTCATTTAGATAACCAAATAATAAATGTCATAATATCACAACATCAACATTATCATCAATAATATCAATATCAGGTGAGCATGGTCGATTTCAGAAAGCATTCATCATATTACATCTTACTGTACTGAGAATCTAGACATCATAAATATCTTAAACAAGAGCATGACACTACTATTGTTTGATTTAGGCCAACTTAAAATATAACATTTCTAGAAATACTTCTTTGTATAGTGTATGGGTTTTATTCTAGAATAGAAAATGGGGGACATACCATGACTGGGCGTCGACTGGGGGGCCTTTGTGGTGAGCTGTACCTCACTATCCTCTGTCACACTTATATCCGGTGCATGAGCTTTGTCTTCAGGTCCTGTTTTCATCTTGGAAACATGACAATGAATAAGCAAAAACACACACGTTCTAAGGGTTAAAGATGTGTATGGCAAAGTAGCTTTGTAGTTGCCTACATACACATGGCATTTTTTGAAAAACGGGCTATACTTCTTGCTGACTTTAAAGATTATTGTTTTAAAGAGGCCATCCCTGCCAGCAGTAGGGTAGTGGGGCAGTGATTCAGGGACAAGAGAGGCGTTAAAAATAGGCCGGCACGGCTGGCAAAACCGACAGCAGTGGACTGCTGACTGACTGCTTGTGTTTCTGCCGCCAAGCTGTTAAACATTTATTCCATTCAACAAATGTAACTTCAATAAAAAGAGTTGTGTCTGGATCTAGGAAATATTTTAAGTATTCCTTTATCTGGTCATAGACAGAAGTTAATTACAATACATTTTACCAGAAAATAATAACTGTACTCACTCCATTGTTGTTGGCTTCCATTCTTGTTGCTTGCTTGAATTTCCGAGTTCATGTGAGTTTCAAGAGCGAACTATTGTGCTGTGGCCACACAAGTGTGGAAGTCTGTTTCAGACAGCTCTGCCAGTCACTGCTTTGCTTTAAAGGTATGCTGAGACTAAAATAACTTGGAACCCCATTGGCTAATATGGGTACCCTAAATTGGGCCTGCATATCCAGTGACTCACAAAGTGGGGTTTAGGAGATGATATTGGAGGGGTGGTGAGATGAGTCCAGCCCATAATAATGCAAAATCACAAATGATTAAAAACCACCGAAATGGCTAAGTATGTAGCACCCCCCAAATAATTGTAGTGGTCTAAAGAAAATATAAATAAAAATATTGATATAAAAGTATCAATAAAGTTACAATAGAGTAAAGTACAGTAGAGTACAAAAATAGTACTTGAATATATGTGGTTTTATGTAAAGGCACAGGTTTATCTCCTGTATGGTAGGCCTATGTGCAGACATAATGACATAAATAAATGATATTGTATTTCCCTGATGTTATTCACCATATGTACTTCCCAGTTCACACCACAGTGGCCTGTAACGGTAGAGGAACCGCATCACTCATCTCTCCTCTCTCCTCTCTCCTCTCTCCTCTCTCCTATCCCCTGAGCCGCTGAGATCTGGAGTCTCCAACTCCACTCCACAGTTGAACTGCGTTTAATGCTGTCGGGTTTCAGTCAGATGTAGGACTTTTATTTTGAAAGAACACAATCGGGTGTGTGGTATATTTCCGCTAGCTTCAGGACGTCACGGATCCTGTCACACGTGTAGCTGTCGGTAAACAGACGAAACTGAAGTGACTCTGACGTAAGCCTATATCTTCTCCTCGAATCAATCAATCAGTCAATCAATAAATCACTTAATTGTTAATCAAGTCTGCAGCTGTTAGGAGTGACCCCGGTGATTCCTATATGTGAAGACTATTAATACTCCTGCGTCTCAGCGGTCCCAACATGTCTCAGTTCACGTACAGCCACCGGGATCTCCTCACTGACGTCCACCGGGCTGAGCACCCCGACCCCCACACACAACCGTCCCCGTTCGACACCCTCCTCTCCTCCGGCTGGCGGGACAGGATGCGCCGGGGGGGAGTGTTCCGCTACAGCCTGGGTGCCCTGCAGACCCGGGTCCTACCGGGGCCCCTTGCCCTGGTCGCCCAGCTGAACGTCCAGCGAGGCGTCGAGAGGAGGAAACCGCAGGAGATCCAGAGCATCAAGCAGCCGTATAATGCCCATCAGTTCAACTTCAACAAGGTGTGTCCAGAAGAAGTGCTGTTTGAGATGAGCAGGGTTACTGAACAGAGCAGGCCAGGGGGAGATGGACCTGAGCTCCAGAAAGTGGTGGTGCTGGTCAATGTCAGTCCCTTAGAGTTTGGCCATTGTCTGTTTGTCCCTGAGCCGTCACACTGTTTGCCACAGGTCCTGACACTGTCCGCCATCCAGACCGGGATGGAGTCGGTTCTGCTGAGCTCTGATCCGGCCTTCAGGGTTGGGTTCAACAGCCTGGGAGCCTTTGCTTCTGTGAACCATTTACACCTGCACGGCTATTATCTCAAACAAGAGCTGCTGATGGAGACTGTGCCGGTTGAGCCTCTGGTTCCTGAAAAGGGCTTTTACCGGTTGACACACCTGCCCAGAGGCTTTTTGTTTTACGCAGAACCCGATGACCTTGATAGAATCGCCCATGTCGTTTTCCAAGTCACAGAAGCACTTGTAAACGGAGATGTGGCCCACAATCTGTTTTTGACCAGAGGATGCCCCCCCGGTGAGGGCCAGAAGGAGGAGGTGGCGCAGCAGGGGTCCAGGAGAGGAGTGCGCATTGCTCTGTGGCCCAGGAAGTCCAGCTTTGGTGCAAAGGAGGAAACGGCTTTTAATGTGGCTCTGTGTGAACTGGCTGGACACCTGCCATTTAAAGTCCAGCAAGACTATGAGTGTTTGACTGAAAAGGAAGTCAAAGATATTATTCAAAGGTATCTTCTTCCTGATGACGTCTTTATCCGTTTGGAGAAGCAGCTGGTGGCCGATATGATTGATTTGTGAAATGCAAATTAAATCCTTGAATGTATGGGTGTAATTTAATTTGGTGATTTAGTTGGAGATCAATAATCACCTATACAAACTTTATTCCTTTCAAAAAACAAGTTGATTGTTATTGATTATACTGATTGTATATGCCTACATAAACAAACATTGAATTAGTCCATACACAACTTTGCCTTGTTTTGTATACAAAACTTTTAATGATTTGAATGGGTTTGTTTATAGGCTACCACCCCTACAGACTGAACATGTTGAAGATCAACATTTCATGATTTATAATATCTTATTTATTTTATTTATTAACACCACACTTACCACTGTGTGAATGAATCTGATATTGCACAATTTATGCTGTGAGCCAAATACATTTACATGTTGTACATTTGGGATTCAGGTTGTGCTTGTTGATCTATTTACTGATGCTCTTTTATGTTTATGTTTTGTTTACTTATTCTCATTCACAAGTGACTGGTTTCACTTTTTTCATAGTTTCCACAATCAAAGCAGCATATTTGAGGAGTTAAATAGGATGGAGATAGACAATGAATAAATATCCTGGAATTAAGACGAAATATAGTTGTGCTAAAGGTAGATAGATAGATAGATAGATAACTTTATTTATCCCCGTGGGGAAATTAGGTCATCGTAGCAGCGGTACAATACAGAACACAATTTAAAAACACTGTACACAAAATACAATATACAAAATACAATATACAATAAGGTGCTACATTTAAATACAGAGCAAGATGGCAAACTTGGTGGATTTAAGGTACACTTTACATCTGTAATCGATTCATTTGAATATGTAATGCGTATTACAAACTAAAACATCAAGAAACGACTAATAAATTATGTA
>OMLJ01032799.1:496-13680 GCA_900302595.1 Gadiculus argenteus | reverse complement strand
CACATTGTCACATGGCATCTTAGATCAATAAACAATTCAAATGTCTTTGTCTTCTCAACTACCCATGTAATATTAGAATGTTAATTTACACACACACACACACACACACACACACACACACACACACACACACACACACACACACACACACACATACCACATACTCTCTCTCTCTCTCACACACACACACAGACAACAAACTCTTGGTGAATGTGAATGCTGCCCTTGATCTGCTGGTTGCCGGTTCAGATGCAAGGAGTCTCCGAGCTTGGCTGCAGAGTTGGAACAATGGGCTTCTGGAACACAGGCTGTAGGAACAGGCCAAGCGTTCCCACCACACACACGATCACGAAGATCCACAGGAACAGACGATCAACCACCATAGCCACATACTTCCAGTCCTCAATGACCTGTGATAACACAGAAATAAGGGGGAAATGGTGTGGAAAATGACAGTAATTTAACGACAGCTCTGAATTCTAGTCTCAGAAAAAGACTTCTTATCGTATATTAGAAAGGAACTGAATGAGGTTTGCTGCCATGGGGCAGATTGCCAATAATTAGTACAATTGATTGTATGTGAATACAATCAATTGGGGGATGGACAAGCTGAGTACTAGTAGGCTATATATATATATATATATATATATATATAAAACCTACTACTCACTATTATTAAGTTATTATCAAGATACTGTATATTTGTACAGCGAACAAAGTCATGTCTCAGCATGGATCACCTATTCTGCTGACTCACACATTATAAATGGTTATTGACCCCGCTATGCTGTCCTTGGCAATTTGTTAAGGGGTTAATTTGTCCAGCCTTGTGACCAACCTATTACATTGATTTCTGCAAGACAACAATTAATTACATGGTGTCTAATGGCATGTTTCCACCGGCGGGTGTGGGTCGGTTCGGTATGCAAAGGTGCGGCATGGTTCCATTTCCACCTCCAAAAGTAGGCGGGGTCCGGACTGAGCCGTACTCATCTCGCAGTACTCCTCCGTCAGGGTACTAATGGCGCATTTCCACTGGAGCGTGTGGGTCGGTGCGGTGTGCAAAGGTGCGACACGGATCACGTTTCCACCGCCAAAAGTGGGCGTGATCCGGACTGAGCCATATTAAGCCGAGTTGTCTCGCAGTACTCCTCCGTTGGGGTACTGATACGCCTGAAAGGGTGCCGGCAAGTTCGAGCTACACACGCCGTCCGTTGATTGGTCAACAGAATCATCACTTCCGTGCAACAGGGGGATAATAACAAACAAACACAGTTTGTTTGTTATTAAACACAGGACAACGGCGAAAGCTTTGTTTATTGAAGAAAATGACGCGCAAAAGTTTGCCGTCCTTCTTGGAGATCCTACATTGTTACTCTTTGTTTAATGTGTTGCGTTCTTCTTTTTCATTGGATTTATCAGCAGGCTACACTTTGTCAGGCTGCTATGAGGTCACGATACTTACATAGCTGCCGCGGCTATCGCCATCCGGCTTAATGGTGCATTCTTGTTAAATATTCAACTTTTCAACCATACATAAAACCTTTTAACCATAGTTAATTATTGAGTGTTATACATACACCCTGATCATCGTGATCTTCCATTATGTGGTCGGCAACAAGGCGAACCCCATCCACTGCCTCTTGGAGGTCTGCAGACCAGTCCCGGCCGGTTCTGGGCCTGAGGTCCTGGCTGCACAAGGAGCCAATTGGGAGGGACCCTCTTTCCACTTTACGGTTCATGTGCCTGTGTGTTAGTGGAGGAATGGCATCCCGGTTGTAAAAGTGTCCTGGGATGGAGAGGCCGGAGTCAGAGGCGAGGAGAGTGGCCGAGGAGGAGGACACGGTAATGCCAGTTTTAGGAGGAGGCCGTCCCTGGCCCAGCACGGACCTGGTAGGCCTTGTGTATTGCTGCTTATGGGGTCTTGGCTGCGCTAAGTAATCTCGAGGTCGTCTCATAAAGAGCAAGGCGGGCATCCTGATCAGGAAGATAATCTTGACCCAGGAGGGCATGGTGTGTGTGCTGGGGGAGCGGTGATGTACGTTGAGCACACAGACACTGGTGATGATGGAGAAGGTCACCAGCACCATGGTGAACATCAGGTACTTGCCGATCAGAGGCACGTCGAGGGAGGTCGGCGGAACAATCTTGGATATGAGAAGAAGGAACACTGTGAGTGCTAGGAGGACAGAGATGCATAAGGTGATCTTCTCCCCGCAGTCTGAGGGCAAGTAGAAGACCAGGATGGCCAAGGAGGTGATCAGCACGCAGGGGATGATGAGGTTGATGGTGTAGAAGAGGGGCTTCCTCTTGATGATGAAGTCATAGGTCAGGTCCACGTAGGTGGGGTCCAGAAGGTTGGTGGTCCGCCTGCCTGGAAGGGCCAGGATGTCCCATTCTCCACTGGGTGTGAAGTCGTCGATGCTGGCCACCTCTGACTTCAGGACCAGGTCAAGCTCGGTGTGGTCATATGTCCAGGAGCGGAACTTGAGGGTGCAGTTCTGCTGGTCGAAAGGGAAGTGTTTCACTTCGATTTTACAGGCACTCTTGTAGATGGCGGGTGGAAGCCAGAAGATACTTCCGTTGAATTGCACAATGGCGTTGGTGAAGACCGTCACCTCATAGGTGCCATCCGCACTGAGAGCAAGAGGGGAAGAAAATGACATAAAAGAGAGTGGGTGCATCTGAATTGTTTGAAATGCCTATGAAAGGAAAACCTTTCACAGGCATTTCAAGAGATCCACATAACTATTAAATAAAGCCTGGACCTCTACATTTTTGTCAAAATCATCAATCATTCTGACGGTTAAAGAGGTATGCACTGAAGAAGATGGAGACAAAGTGGGTAGATTGTGGTCAAACGAATGCTGTATTGTTTGGGTTTGCAACCAAAATGATGCTACCAACACAATATAATGGACTATTTGCTCTAAAGTTACTCTTCCATAAATTCAGGACCAGTAATGTCAAAGTATAACATGTAAAAAGTATGTAGATTGGAAGATGTATGTAGTATGTAGATGTATGTATGTAGTATGTAGTAGTAAGGAGATTGTAGTCGAATGAGCCTGTAGTGGGTCTTACTTATTGTACAGAACAATGTCGGGCAGCCAGATTTGTTTGGAAGGAATACACAGCTTCTCAATGCCTTCGTACTTCGAGGGGTCCCAGGCCAATCTGTAGTCCACCCAGTACTGCAGAGAAACAAAGACAACTGACCCCTTTAACCCAGCGTTGTTCTCACAGTCAAATCCCATCACAAAGTCTGCCAGGGACCAGCTCAAACTGGTCATTACAAGCTTAATCATCACTGGAAAGAAGCACAATTACAGAGCCTGTTTGTTCCACTTTGAGGTAGAACGGAAGGGATATGGTTTAATCCAAGTTCAGGGGAAGGACAGTAGAAGAGACGGCTTTGGTCAGGGTTAAAGCGGTTGGTGATTGATGCTGATGGACCTTGAGCATTTATTAAGCTTACCTGAGTGAGCCAGACATTCGTTGTCATAATCTGCTCCCTTTCGTTCTGGAAATGGAAAGGGAAGGAGAGGTCAAATTGGTGACCTCGATTCAAATCAATTTCATGCATTTCTTCCCAAACAAAACAAAATGTTAATCTTGACTCACAGACTTGGCAAGAAGCCTTCTTAGAGATATGAATTCTATTCTTGGATGAATGAATCACAAATAAATATATATTTTTAGTTTTTTAAATGTATCCTTTATTTTACCAGGGAGGTCATATTGAGACTTCAGTCTCTTTTTCAAATGGTCCCTGGCCAAGAAAGGCAGCACTTAAAATCATTTTTGCCAGTGGTGCTGCCTGCAAACTGAGAGTGGAGGCCAACCTGATAAACTATACAAGATGCAGTGATGAGTAGAATACTCAGCCTTAATGACAAAGCGCGAGGCAAATGGCGAATGGTAAACAGAATCTAATGAGCGTAATATAGACTTTGCTACATGCATGTAAAGAATATCTCCATAGTTCACAACAGACAAAAAGGTAGCAGTAATAAGCTCCTTCCTTACTTTTGAATTAAAACCTAACTTAACTCTCCGCTTCTTTACCAATTTCTCTACATGGGGTTAAAACCTTTTCATCTAATAAAAAACCCAGATATTTATAGCACACCACTTTCTCAATTTTCTGGCCATCTAAGGTGACAACTTCAGGCAAGTTCTGTACCTGCCTAGAGTGTTTAAACAACATGAATTGTTGTTTACACTTAAGTCCACAATGATGTGAAGTGTTCCATCCATCAAGACCGCACACACAAATTAGTTTGTTATTGAACAACTAACTGCTATTTTGACATTAAGCAGATGCCTTCATCCAAAGCGTGATTTTAGCTAGGCCTACATGGGCCTAAGGAGCAGATAGGCTGCCTAACACAGACTAAATCACATCCCAGCCATCACATCACTCAAAGCCTTTCAGTTGTCCAATATAATTATAAGTGCATTGATATCCTTGGTGTCTATGACATTCTTATCACATAGTCCTGATGAACTGTTTCAATAGAGTAAACCAAATGCTAATACTGCAAAGAATTGTAGCTCATAGACTGTTTTGGTCTGCAGTTTAAAACCTTGGCTGCATATCACCAGCCTTCACCATTCTGATGGCCCTGCTCTATGGCTGCATATTTTGATGAATTAAAGCAAGTCAGTTGTATAGAACAAATGGTAAATACAACCATTTGCCAGAAATGTCTCTTCTCTCACCAATTAAGCATAATACTAAGACAATGGACAACGTTAAACAAGATTCTGTGTATTTTTGTTGAGATTGTAGACGTGTTGATGACTCACCACGCTGATGAGTTGTGCCAGGGACACTTGCAGGGTGATGGTCACCCTCTCCGACCTGTTTACCGCCGGGCGGATCAGCTTGTTGTAGCGCTGTTTCACAAGCAGCCAGTTCATCAGGCGCTCTTCAGATTCCGCACATCTGTTACCTGTGCCGCGGAACAGATGTCTTTATTTACAAATAAGTGATGCAGCCGCATTCAAATCTAAGGTCAACTCAGGTTTTCTTTATAGAGGCCATACAATGAGCTTTAAGTGGAGATGGAGCCAAAGGGATTTCTCAATGTGTTGTTATAATGAAATGCCTTTTTAAATAATAAATATGCCATTGCAGTAGTCAAGCCTGCTTGACATAAAGGCATGAATTAGTTTTTCTAGATCTTATTTTGCCATAAAATCCCTCAGTTTACCTATATTTCTAAGGTGATAAAATGCTGATTTAGTGGTCAACAATCCAACAATACAAAAAACATTAATATACAATACATAAATCAAAAAGCTGCTAGGTCTACATTGCCATGCCCCAGAATGTCATCCACTTTTCCCATTTACTGTCCATCTGTGACGCTTTAAGTCTTATTCTGTGTGTCAGTCTTTCCAGTATTTCTAACTCTCCCACTGTGGTCACCCACTGGTCCTCCGTAGGCGCCTCTTCACTGCCCCACTTCCGTGTGATAGTCTTCTTCGCTGCGACCATGAGTATACTGAATAAATACGAGTCCTTTGGTTGAATCTCAGTCTCTGTGTAGTTACTCAGATAGAGCAGTTTCGGGTCCATAGGAAATTCGTATCCTAGTATCTCCTGTGACCTCTGATGTACCATCTCCCAAAACCTTTTGATTTTATAGCAATTCCAAAATATATGTGCATGATTCGCCTCATGCATTCCACAGCTTCTCCAACATGTCTTTTTTACAACAGAGTAGTTTTAGAGATTTTAGGTGTAATGAAAAACCGTATCAAATTTTTCCAAGAGAATTCTCTCCAAGCTCGTGAACTAGTTGTGGTTTTGTGTCTTTTCCACATATTGTCCCAATCATCCTCAGATATCTTTATATTAAATTCTGTTTCCCATTTCTCTCTTATATATCCTGTTGTGCTTTTGTCAATCATCAATGCTTTGTACAGTGTCGTTATCGCCCTAATATGTTTCCCCTTATATGCATTAATCATTACCCGTACCACCTCATTTGTTTCCAAGGTAAGTTCTCTTCTAATTTGTTTCTCATAGTAGTCCCGCATTTGAAGATACCTGTAAAATTCCCGCCAATCCAAATCGTATTTATTTTTCAATTCTTGAAAGTTAACCATTTCCCCTTTTTCTACCAGCGTGCACCATGCTGTAATACCTTTGTAGACCCATCTTCCGAATCCCCCACCTTGCCCTGTCGGTTTGAATTTGCTATCAAAAGCTACCCATTTCAATAAGTATGCGTCCTTCTCCGCTCTGTTGTATCTGAGTATCCTGAACCATAAATCCATAGTGAATCTTGTAATTGAATCCTTAGTGGTTGATTTTATGTGGCAGTTAAAATGTTGATCACTGTCAATATAGACACCCAAGTTATTCACTACTTATTTTACCTTGAGTCCCTTAGAACCAAGAATAGCAGTGACTTTGTGTCTTTCTTCCTTTTTACCAAATACGATCAGTTCCAGTTATTTATTTGTTCTATACAGTGGCAACATGTACAGTTGATTAGTGTCTTGTGTCTTTGAAAAACGTACTCTTGAAGTCATTCAAGAGCATTTTATTTGGAGATAAATAGTGAATGACTTGTGCTGCTGGTTTAGACAATGTTTTCATTGAAGAACCACTGCCTATTGTGTCCATTCTTAGATGGTCTGTATCTCGTATTAAGTGCTTTGTATTGGTTTTCAGTTATTTGCGTCAATTCGTTTTGGATACAACTTATATTTGATTATACAATTAGACTCAATATTTCTTAATACTTAAGCTGAATATTAAAGTGTTTGACCTGCTCGTATATAAAAGTTCCTAAAATGGTTACCACTGGCTTTTTACTAACAAAGAGCATTTGCAAGCTTTGCAAAAGCAATACTATACCTCATCTGCTTGATGAATGGAATCCATATCAATGGTGAAGAGCAGCCTGATTTAAATGGATGGTTAGCCCTATTCCACTAAGGCAGGATGGATAGAATACCGCTACACTCTTCCCTCTGTTTATAATTAATGTCCTGACACTACCACAAGTAGCTGAGTTGCACTGAACTGCCCACAGGAAACCGCCCAATGAGGTGCGCAACTAAAATTGTAAAAAAAACAAAATTGTTATCAGGGACTCGAAAGATTGAAGTTGCAACTTTGATACCAATTTGCACACACAGACGTTGATGTAATGCATATGAACCCTATGAAGTTTTGGATAGCTGTCTTCATTTTAATTTTACTACAATACTCTAAAACTGCATCCCATTACTCGCCTATAAGGTGCCAACGAGTTATGGGAGTTTAACAGGCAGGACTGCCACCCATTCGTCAACGCCATCGCCACCATGACAGAAGCCTCATCAGCTCCTTGGCTGAGGTCCCAATCAACACGATTGCGGCAACAGAGTTCAGTCTAACAGATGGAGGGTGGTCATAGCACCATGAGGCCTCATTTAAACAGAGCCGCTGATCCCTGTGATCGCTGTGAAGGGCCCGCCCGGGACCCCAGCAGACCCTTCAGAGACGTTGGCTCCATAGCACTGACCACTGATCGGGTAGTTGGTGTGATTGTGTCTGTTTGTGTGTCTGTGTGTGTGCAACTGTGCACATACTTGGTCATTTGTTTGTTTAAGTGTGTGTTTGCATGTGCATGTGTCATGAGTCTGTCAATCTGTATGCATATATAGGCCTATAGGTTATTACACAGGTTCAGTATGGCTGGATATTTTTACTTTTAGATATTTTTACTTTTAGTCTTTGTATTTTGTCTCGTCCTGCGGACTCGACAAAATACGTATCCAACGGTACTAAACGACTATCTGTGTAATAAATTATTTATTATACAACAAATAAATCAAGGAAAGAATGAGTTTTCCAACATTCTGCCGCGTTTAACTGTCGTTTCACCACGCGCTGACGAGAGCTGTGCAATCAGTTGTTGACCCGTGTAATATCACTCTATAGTTGCAATATCACTCTATAGTTGCACTCCCAAAAGCTATATTTGCACTCGATATCTTGGGTGTTGTGTGATAAAGGTGTATACCTATATGCTGTGTATACATCTACATGAGGAAAATGTGTGTGAGTGTGTATTTTTTAAAGGTTGACATTATGGGGATGGAGGGTTCAGGACCAATAACTTCATAAAGGTCACTGCAGCATCTTTAGAGTTTGTTTCAAATACACTGATGACCTTATCAAAGCGTTATCACACAAATGGTAAGGCCTTTAAAGTGTTTCAAATTCTTCTTCTCGTGTCCATATACACAGCTATTCAGCTTATATAACACCCAGCCAGTGCTTGGTACATTGCTGTCCCTTGGTGTTGTAGAGTGATAGGTCCTTTGCTGTGCAGGGTCCACCTAACAGAGGGCAACCATGGAGGTGCTCCATGGTCTGGGGTTCTGTGCCACAGTCACATGTGGTTGGACCACTAAGGCCATTTGCTCAGGGCTTCTCTGGAACGGCCAACACCTGAGCTGAGTCGGTTTAGGCACTTCCATTTAGCCCAGTTGTTATCTCCTGGCGGGATGATTTCGGCAGGGGGGGATGGGTATGGTCGAGCTATGTGGGTGGTTTGACAGCTTTTCCTTCCACATGTTCAGACGGGCTTCAGAAGGTGTTGTCTCAAGTGGAGCAGTGCAGGTCAGGAAACTTCTCTGTGATTTTAGTTGACTGGGGGCAGGTACATGGCCATGTAGGGGGTGCCTCTCATCTGTGGCTTGCCTGGAAGGCACATACTTGTGTTTTTGCTGGGTTGGCACGTAGATGGTTCTCTTTGTAGTAGGTTGTTAATCCTAAGAGGGTGTCATTGAGCGTTTCCTCGATGAAGTCTGTGCCTTGGGCAGTGAATCACAGGTCGTCAGCATCTGCAAAACGACAGGTGACATCATCTCTGGGTTGGTCGTTTGTGTAGATGTTGTACTGTAGTGGGGCAAGCACGCTGCCTTGTGGGAGGCCATTTTTCTGGATACACCATCTGCTGCATTTTCTGGCTAATTCAACATAGAATATGCGGTTCTGGAGCATGGCTTCCATTAGCTCTGTTAGGTCGATCTCTTTTGTGATCTCCAGGATCTTACATAGGAGTCGTCTGTGGTTGTCGTAGGCGGCAGACAGGTCCACAAAGACAGCACTGGTGATCCGTCCTCTCTCAAAACCATCCTCAAAGTGTTGAATGAGGTTGACGAGTTGGCTGGTTGTCGATTTGCCTGGACGGAATCCTGTTTGTTCTGGGATGATCTTCTCGTCTATGGATGGGGCAATCTTGTTCAGTATCAGCCGCTCAAACAGCTTGTATGTGTGCCATAGAAATTAGATTGGCAGGAAACTTTTAGGATCAGACGGGTCCTTCCCAGGTTTCAGGAGTGCTAGTACGCGTGCCTTGAGCCAGATGTTAGGAAGCTTATGTCTATCCATACAGGTATTGAATAGGTTGAGGAGCCATATCTTTGTTTCTTCCCCAAAGTGCTTAATCTTCTCTGTTGTGATGTTGTCCAGGCCAACTGCCTTCCCTGGTTTCAGACTATGTATCCATATATACACTATGTTTCCAGTTCAATCATAGTGAACGGTCTTGTGAAGCCTGGGTCAGTGGAGTACTTCTTCCGGTCTAGTTTGGCTTTTTGTTGTCGTTTTATATGTTTTTCCATTTAGCAGCAGTTGGGGGGCTACTTGTTCAGCAGTGGTGTTGCAGTGTTCTTTGGTTGTCTTTGGATCTCCTCTGAGTTTGCGAATGAGGGCCCATGCTTTCTTGCTGTTCTTTGACATGTCTGTTGTCTCTACCAGAGTATTCCAGGTGTTTTGTCGCTCTTGGGAGATGCTGATCATCAGCTGTTCTCCTGTTGTTATTGGTTCTTCGGAGAAGGGATCGGATTGAAACATGGTGATGTAGTCATTATAAAGTTCAGCGTTATCACAGGTTAGGCCAGGGATATAGTTCATCCTGCATCCTCTGGGGATTTTCTTTCTGGCTGTTTTCTGGGCTACTTTGGTGAACAGGCAGTAATTTTCTGGGAGTGGCTTGATGTGGCTGACCTTATGATCCAGTTCTTGTGTTTGCCTTTTTATAATTGAAACGTTGTCTAAACGGGACAGTGGTTGGTACCACTGCAGCTTGTATCTGGACACCAATGGGGCAGTGTTGCCCTTCAATGTTCACAGACAAAACAGCCAGTGCCGGTCTTGGAGAAGACCCATGTTTTTGGCACCGACGTCTGCTTCGATCTCCAGGCATGGTAGTCGCTTTGACGAACGTTGTTCACTGAGATCCTTTGCGTATATGGTGGTGGTAGAATTAGTTTAAACAGGGCCGCGATGAGAACACTTCTATCATGACCCCCAAATACATTAGTAACAATAGTTACATTAGTTTCAAATACGTTAGTTTACATGAATTAGTAACATGAATAAAGTGTAATAAGTGTAAGCGCTTTTATTATGCCAAAAAACATAATTTTATAAATGCACTTGGGTAGGTATATAGCATACAAGATGAGGCCCTCTTTAACATACTCACTACACTTGAAGTACATTTAAATAAGAAAAATTTACTACTTTTGGACTTAACAGTTTTACCAACATGCTTTAATTAATTAACTAGAAGTACACTTTAAAAGTACATTTAAAGTGTAGTATTCTTTCACCTAGTGTGGTCAGGGAGAAAGTTATAATATCACAGTGCAGACCTGATTCTCCTATGAATTATAGGAAGTATGTGAAAATGTGAATTAAAAAAAATAAAACACAAAATAGGATGTATCGCCCTTCCATCTAATTGGTCATGTTGTTATGCTAGAAGATTCATGCATTCATCAATTCATTAATTTGTTCATTCATTCATTCTCCCTGTCATTCATGAGACTCACACAGCACACCTGAAGCCAATCAACCTAATTGGATTAGTCTTTAAGTTGGAGGAAACATTAAGAACCAAGTTAAGAGACAGAGTCCAAACCATATAAAGAGAAGCAAACTTTGGTAACTTTCCTTTGCTATTGAGGCAGTCTTTCAGGTGATAACATTGCAGTGGTTGTGTTAAATGGATGATTAAGGATTTAGAAATTGACTTAAAGTAGTGAATAACTCAATTTCATAAACCAGCTCTTGTGCACCATCTGCAATCCCCAAAAATGTCCATAAGCATAACAAAATAAACCTAGATGTTTTGTTAATTTCAATTTAGATTAAAAAAAGAAACAGTGTCATTAGGCTAATTGTCATAATGATATCAACATATGCATATTTTCTAACTTTGAAAAAATACGTCTGTTATGTTTACTTCATGAGAGTTGTGTCAGTTTTCCGATAAAGAATCGTTTAACGATAAAAAAAAATTAAATAAAAGTAATGACTAGGCTATTGATTAGATCAATTAGGCCTACATATAACTTGCCGGCAAAATAATATAAGCAAATAAATTATAGCCTACCGTGAAGTCATGCAACGATATATAACTAAGTTTAAAAATATATATATATTTACCGTAAATCAAACTGAAGAAATAGCAAACGATGACGGGGAGGGCTCCGATCATCTTCTCAGCATCATCTGGTCTAGGTGCAAGTTTTCATTCACCGGGGCAACGACCCACGCACCTTGTTGAGATCAGCAACTTCTGCTCAAGCTCCATGCAGACTCCTCGGAGGCTGGTGAACCTCGCTCACTGCGTGGCTGCAGGCTATTAGTGGCTGTGAACATGATTAGGATGGAGTGGGTGTCCTGCCTGCGTCTCCGGTCCCTCTGTCGGGGGAGCGGAGAGATGCGTCGCCCCGTGAGAGCGATCCTCCCTCCAGGACTCGGAGTCCTCCGCTTCGCATCGCAGAACCTTTAGTCTTTTGAGTTTCTGTAACGATTATGTAACGATGTTTTGTATTGTCGTTGTAATGTTAAAAGCCTTACTTTAACATTGTAACTCTTGTTTTCTCAATTTCTCCTAAACTAACAAACATCCGAAATAATAGCCATGTAGCCTATTTGGACCATACAATACTGCACATTTAAGGCCAAATTAGTAATATAAAACAAACATCTGGCATATATGTCATTAGGCGAGTAGACTTGGTGGTGTGAGCCCAATTTGCCTCTGTCCAATACTCGATCCACACACATTAAACCTTAATGACCCAACTACCAACTACTGAAAGTTGGTAGTTCTATCAACCCTACAACTTTTCCACATAGAGGGGATGAGGCTGCGTGATAAACCACGTTGGTGCCCTGTCTGGGGAAATATATAGCGGGGTGCACGGGCCCGCTGCAATGCAATCTTAGCCCCGAGATTTACAGTCCCCGTCCTGCTCAAAAGCGCATTATTATGGGCATCCGGCATTAAATTCTTCCCCAATGCATGATATCTTCTATTTCCATCATCCATTTTGAGATATGCCACTCTAAAATAGTATAGGCTGATCAATAGGAATTAGTTAATTAGATAGTAATTTGCCATTCGGATGTCATGACCTGTTACTGAGTAGCCTACTACATGTGCACACATTTGTACGATTTTATACAGTTTGAGTTGTAAACAGTACTTTTACAGTCATGCATCTCTATGTGTATTATTTATTCAATAAGGAGGATTTAATCTAAGGGGTGATGTCTGATTGGGTGTTGGTAGAGAGAGGAGACTCAGATGTGCAGCACAAAAGAGTATCTGGAAGTTCAGGGTTTTCCCAGACTTGGCTGATGTCCTGAAGAGACCACTTTAATCAAATGTTCCCTGGATGACGGCCAGCCTGGCCCCACAGGGTCAGG
Organism: Gadiculus argenteus; assembly: GCA_900302595.1. Taxonomy (NCBI): domain Eukaryota; kingdom Metazoa; phylum Chordata; class Actinopteri; order Gadiformes; family Gadidae; genus Gadiculus; species Gadiculus argenteus. Next base: position 938 of record OMLJ01032799.1, on the reverse strand, counting down.
GATAAGATGGGGAAAACAAGACGCGGTTCATGAGGTGATTCCTGCTTGGGGTACGTTGTCTCTGTGTTGACCGTAATGCGTGGCAGTAGTTGTTATTGATCGCAACCTGTCACAGAATTCATCCATTTATAGGTACTCTACTCCAATGAACCAACCTCTCTTGTCTCGACCAATTAAATCGTCTCAGTTCAGTGAAATCTGCAAAAAGATTTCACCTGTTATCAAGCTGTTATCAAAAACAGCTTGATAACAGGAAATCAACAATCCAACTCCTCAATGTCAGGGGTCTAACTGAAAATCGACTCAAATTAAACAAACAATCGACCAATCAGTCCTAGAGTACCTCTGCAGACCGGTTGCCGTGGTAACATCAGCATCCACAGCACCAGCAACAGCAACAGAGGTTAGCTGGAGGCAGACCATTCAAGAATGATAAGAGAGT
>OMLJ01032764.1:5860-18195 GCA_900302595.1 Gadiculus argenteus | reverse complement strand
AAAAATTAGGAATTATACACAAGTTAACTAACATTCTCTCTCTCTCTGTGTCTGTATGTGTGTTTGTGAGAAAGTGAGAGAGAGCGAGAAAGAGAGAGAGAGAGAGAGAGAGAGAGAGAGAGAGAGAGAGAGAGAGAGAGAGAGAGAGAGCTAGTAACAGAAAATGGAGGGGTGTGCGAGCGGCCATTAAGAGATCAGATGTTGGATTAGGTGAGGGGGGAAAGAGGAATGAGTGTGACTAAGAACGCTCACCACAGAGACGACAGGCAGATTGAGCCCTAGCACAGCACACTACCGTCACTGTCATGCCAATCAAAATACGAGCAGCGAAAAAACATCTGCCCCAGGGGCATCATATTCATACAGCCATCCATCAAAAAACTGGTTGCCATGCAGGACCAGGCTGCACTGGCACGGCATTATGGAACGTACAAAAACAAAAATGACACACTGTAGGTCTGAAAGTGCTGGTCCTGTATCACAAAGTGTTTTTTCTTTCGCTCTTTTTCAGTCCTGCAAGAAAAACTTCATACTCTTTACTTTTAATTCATTATAATTCATGACATTGATTTGATTATTTGGCTGGGACGATACACATTGAAAAACCTTTTTGTCAATGTGCCAGAATCAGCCAAAAAGGCTGTTAGTTTTTATTCACTGTCCATGGGTAGATAGATTCAAAACATATGTTTAAATACATCACATTCATGAATACATGATGGAGAACTGATTTGAGTTAGCTCTTTTAGAAATGCTTTTTCACACAAATGCCTGTGTGCGGTTTATCCAAAATGTCTTCTACCAATCTGCCATTGCTGCAAAAACAAAAGTATGTATTGTTACAATACTGCCCAAAAGATCACAGCACCAGAATAAAGCTACATGTATTAATCTAAGCGTCAAGTCAAAAGAGGTCCCATGTGTGTCTGGATTGTAAAGTAGCAGCTTGCTGAACGCTTGGTCCGAGACCAAATTAGCATAGCGACAGTGTGAAGGTTGTATGTCAGGTTAGAGGTAGAGCATGTAAACATGATGGTGCTACAAAGTTCAAGAACAAGTTGTGGTTGTCGCATACAAATTCCTACATCTACAACTAGCAGTAAAATGCTCGCTTTGCCGACTGTTCTTAGACAATTTATGATACAACATTATAGTTACAGTAAATAGTGAAATTAGTTGGATAATTGGAATTGGAGATAATATTGTTGTGTTATTAATATAAGTATAAGAGTCATTCATGTTGCTAGATGTTACTAGCCTGTTCTGAGTTGGTGGATAATTAGTGCAAAAAAGCACATACATGAACCTACATTAATTGTAATTTAGGGCAGACGAGATAAGCCTACATACATTGAATGGAACCAAAATTAGCTCTTATGAACATGAAATAATGTTCTTGTATAATCTAATTAAAAATAACCTTTCCTATATCAAACAAGGCTCATTGGTTTGCACCCATTTTATTGTGTTAACTAAAGAGGTGTAGTAAAACGGCAGACACGTCCGCTCCTCTTCCCAACCTCTGTTATCTAATCCACGAAAATGACATGAGCGCTCCTGGGCGTACGTGTTAGCGTGCAGAAACCTGTGCCACTTGGACCTTTCATATCGAGTCAGGTTCAGCATTCTGCCAAATGTGTGTCACAAACTGTCACCACAGACTCGCCTGCACCCTCATCAGGGCGACAGGGCCGTTTCCCTGACGATTCTGTCAGTTTGCAGATGGCAGAGGGAGGGAGGGAGAGAGCCTTGGCCCATAAAAGAGCTGCCTGGAGGGAATATGTGTGATGGCGGTGATGGGGGGGGGGATGGGGGGACATGACATTATGAGCCATCAGGACACATTCATCAGATGCAACATTAGCACTGTAACTGACTAGGAAGCGATATTAATCCATTGCTTGCTCTTGTTCTCGTACTTCTCCCTTCAGTTTGACTGGCTAATGGGGCAATACTCAGCCACCCCTGTGTTTACCTTTTAATTGCGGGCTAATATGATGGATCACACTGAGCAGGTTTACACTCCAGTGGTCGGCTTTAGTGTTCAGCTGGATGTACAAGAAGCTTTGCTGTTTGACAAACCAAGGTAACGCTTGAATAAATCCTAGTCAAAGGAAGCTTCCTGCTTCTAATTCAGATGCCTTGGTCCCCTAGGAGGCCTGTCTCTGTTAAGGCTGTGAATAGCCAGTCTATGAGATGACATCCAATTCTAATTAAACTACAGCTGAGTCCCACTCCCACACACACACCAATTGTGCGCCGATAGTACGAAACACACACACAGACAACCGCAAGCTGACACAAACGCAAGACACACGTGCACGCTGAAACCCACATTAACACTTACACACTCATGCACACATTCTGGCTGACACACAAACCACCCCCACTCACATGCATGCTGACCCACAAACACTGCATACATGCCCGGTGAAATACAAACACATCAGCGCATTAACGCACACTCATGCACACAAACTGTCTTGACACAAACACATAAACGCAGTAAAATGCTCTACATGGAGACAAACACCAATCTCTGGAGTGGAATATTTTGAAGCAACCTATTTTATTTGTTAGTTTTGCTATGCACATCGCTGTTCAATGATGCAATGTCTCAACCATAACATTTGAGCCATGCCAGACCAGGCCGGGTCTGGTGTGAATCAATTCAGAGCGTTCATAGCATTGCATTTGACTTGTTTAGAAATCTAGACTCTTGAGTCTTCTCCTATGGGGGTGCATAATAAGGTTGGTCATTATTGTAGCCTTTTATATAAACACATGCCAGTCATATGTCAATTATTAGAGTGATTACATTTAGGAAAAAAATATAATTGTCGACTGCTCTGTCTCATTAAAGAACATAAACAATATTTGTTGGTCAGCAGTCTCTCTCTAACCACAAATGTATATGTTTTAACCTTATACAAAGTGCTTCTTATGTTTGAATAATATGCAGGAAAAGGGTATATGTCTACTCCAGGGAGTTAAGATTTAATGTATCCTGCTGCTTTTATTAATAAAAAATGATCCAGATTAAATCCAAAAGCTAAGTTTTAAGATTTGATACCAATCTGATTCTGGACTGCAGAATCAATATTTAATGTTGCCCAGGGCATCCAACACCAGTAGTTAACATGGAAGAGTCAGTCATTTCTTACTCAGCCATCCAATTATGAGTAAGAATACAAGAGTACAGAGCAAGCAAACATTTTTTTTTGCATTCAGAAAGACAGGGGTATTAGAGTTTTTTTTTCTATGTTAGTTTTAGGATTTGATACCACGCAGGCCGCTGATGACAGCTCAGGTTTTTCAGACTGGGAGTCGACAGTTAAAGGCACAGTAGGACTTGGATTGTAAATGGTTTGCAAAAGCTGCCAAGTTGCCACCAGACCATGCAGGACTAATTATGTGTTTTATCCTGAACCTATTGTTACGCGGTAACTTGGTTGTATTATTTATTTCTCCTCCTTCTTTGTCTGCTGGGGATTTTTACTTTTTTTTTTCTGTGCTTTACGCACACTACCATCATGATGTTTAATGGATGTTGATTAGTATATATTGAGAATAATGGGGTGCACACATTTTTGTTAAGTATGTAAGTATTTTTTTTCATACTTTGCTGTATGCTGATGGTTCACAAAACAGACTCACTGAGAGTCCCTGTTTTTCCTTCCTTGTGTGAGCTACAGCTGAATCCCTTCCCTTTCGAGAAGAGCCGCGGTCCAAAAGATTGTCGACCAAAATGGCCCTCCCAAACCTATAGATTATTAGACATGTGTGATCCTCTGTTGATTTGAAAGGGGCGAGTAGCTATTGCTCTGTATTTCCAATAAAATGGTTATTTGACGCTTTAACTCATATCCATTTTCTGTGTCTGAAAGGATGACAACTTCATTAGTTCACTTTCATTTCGCTTCCTATACCGCCACTTTGGTTGGAATATTAACCACGTGAATTCAGTTCAATGTTGTTCAATGAACACAATGCTGCTTCTTTGAGTATTCATTGACAAATAACATATATTGAGTCAAAGCCGGAATGAATACACTGAATCAAGACTGAAGTACAGCCAAAAGAGGAGTCATTTTCCAATAGTTAAAGTTGAATGGATTGAATTAATAAAACATTAGCACGCCCTGTCTAGCTCCTGAAGAGGACACCATGTGATATCTTTGTCTGTTGAGTACTACAGTTTATACATGTGTGTATAGTTTATATATAGTGCAGTTTACACAGCTTATTATGTGCGTCGTTACAAATAACCACACACATCCTTATCCATACCACATGTAATTTTTAGCGCTTCTCCTAATATTACAACACTGTGCTACAACCACATTGGCATTATGACCAAGCTATTCCTGCTTTTCTTTGAGACATATTCCTTGCGTGGCCTTCAATCCTTAAATCTCTTGTGGATGAGGCTCCTTCTGACTGAGATTGATTGAGGGACAAATAAGGTTGACATTACCTATTGAAAGGGGCTGTGTGCTGCATTGAAAAACATGTTTGAAGAAGATTGTGTTTGTTCTCTCCCTTCCCGAATGTTGAAACATTACAGTTAACATTACATTCAATTTCCCAATTTATAATGTTTAACGTTAATGTCAACATTAACGTTTAAAAAGGTTTGACAAACGACATTTTGCCATCAATTCAAAGGACAAAATACAAAATGCAGTTAATTAACCTTTCCATTACCCTACGAGAACATGGAATGCAAGTATCTGATGACGTGGTTGCAACTTGCTAAGAGCATTCCTTTTGACTTCATGAAGCATGGCTTCCATTAGCATATTCCAGTCTTCATCTAAATATAGTCTTAATCCAGTGCTGCGGGGCACTGGAACAAGCAAACATCCACACCGCACCGGAGTGGATGCACCGCTTCTGCACAGCACCTCGCCACCATCCCCCTGGCTCCACAGCTATACTCGACACAAACGGACGGACTTCATTCATTATAGGCTATGGTAAAGAATGTAAGAATTAATAAACAGTTTATGAATCATGATTTATAGTAGTGCTGACTCTTTCTCAGGGGACTGAAAACGTTTTGCTATGCTGCTCATGAAGGAGTGTGCCATAAATGACTGCAGGCAGTGACATTGCCCAGGGAATCTGTTTGAAAGGTCATGGGCCCCGACAATGAGTACAGCAGGGCGGTGGGGGGGGGGGGGACATGCGGTGACATGGGTGGTGGTGGTGGTTGAGCTGGAGGGATTACGTGTTGAAGAAGCACATACTTGTTGTCTTGCGTTAAGGGTAATGTGAACTGAAACATCCCTTTAGCGTTGAACTCGTAATGGTTCCGGTGTACAAACATGAGTAACAGGCACATGTACGTGTGTGTGTGTGTGTGTGTGTGTGTGTGTGTGTGTGTGTGTGTGTGTGTGTGTGTGTGTGTGTGTGTGTGAGTGCGTGCAGGCATATTGTTGATTGTTGTGATTATAGTATAGCGCTTGGAAGGATACTCAATTCAAATGTGTTTCAGGAACGCAGGGAAGAACAGCGATGCAATAGGAAGATGGAATGGTGCCAGTTGGAGCCTATTAATCCTGTTGTTGGAAGTGGACTTTATTTCCTTTGCTCAGGACATAATGTATAGTGAGCTGGGGTTATTCTGCTGATTGTGTTTTAGCTCTCTGAGATGTTGTTGCAGAGGAGTGTCTTTTCTGGCTTTATGCCAGTGTCAATAGCCTCCCTCTTCTACACATTGTGCTGAATTCAGACCGACTTTGGAAACTATACTGCTCAAATGGTGTGTCACCACCATGACTCGCTGATGTTCTACCAGTGTTGTACACAGTACTGGGCCTGGTACACGTTTAATGACACAGGGAAGGGCTCACTGTATAACATTTATTCAGGTCCAGGTGACAATTAATTGTTTGTTTAATACAAGTTTGATCATTGGAGGGAATTGTAGGCTGTAAACAACACCGAACCGTGGCTGCTTAGAGCTGCACATGTTTGTTTTTTTCTCAGTTTCAGATCTCAATACATTTTATTCTTTTGGATTGTCTATTTTTACCAGAGAGGTTTATTTTTACTCACCACGGCTCTGAGATCTGTGACCCGTTCACTTCACAAATACAGAGAGATGCTTTTACAGTCCACATAAATGTTTTGGGAATAATGACTTCCATACACTGTCGATTCTGCTGGGTTTCTGTGAGCCGATGAGATGCAAGTCAGCCTACTGGCAGCACATACTTTAATGATTCAGCAACCCACCATTGACGCACAAATAACAGTGGTGGACATATACTGTATATGAGTTGCTCAATGTGTCTGACAGAAACGATCTGATCTTTATAATAATGGTGAGATAACAAACTAAACAAACCCCAAGTACACATCCCTCCCTGCTTATGGTTCTGCAGGCACTGACAACCTAGATAGTAAGATACTGAATCTGGCTGCTAATCACATCTCAGAGCCTATATGCCATATATTGAACAGCTGTTTGTTAACTGGAAAGTGTCCTGGACTGTGGAAGGAGGGTTAAATTATACCATTGCCCAAGGATAAAGTCATGGAAAAGATTCTTTATGCTCAGATTCAGGACTATTTCACTTTAAATGGACTAACCACCAAATACCAACATCCATACAGACAAGGACACTCAACTAGCACATCACTGACACAGATGACAGATGACTGGTTAAGCGAAATTGACTCAAAGGTAGTGGCTGCTGTTATGCTAGACTTCAGTGCTCTGTTTGATGTAATCGATCATAAGCTGTTGATTGTAAAACGTATCTCTTATTGGTTTACACCAACTGCAATTACCTTGATTAAGAGATATCTCTTAGAGAGATAGTTAGATCACAGAGAGTTTACTACAATGGCAGCTTATCTAATATCAGTAACTAGATATTGTGCATGAATGGATCTTAACAAACAAACTTGTCTTGAACACATCTAAAACTAAGAAAATTGTTTTAGGGTCCAGACACAGACTAGCTGCTGGCCAAAGACCCCATCGAACAAGTGGAGAAGATTCAATTACTGGGCATGGTCACTGATAACCATCTGGCATGGTCAGAACCTATAGATAGAATCATTCAAAAAATGGGGGTTGGAATTCATATGACTAGACAACGTGCACCATATGTACCATCTCATGTCCTGGAACAAGTCTGTAGATCTTTAGTGCTGTACCACCTGGATTACTGTTCAGTGGTCTGGGCATCAGCCACAAAAACAGACTTGTTCTAGGTTGCTTGTCTAGAACTTGTATTCATAAGATGCAGGCTAGCCTATAATGGCTCAATGTTGATAAGAGGCTGGCCTCGAGCACAGTGACATTTCTTAGTTACACATTGTGAACACACACACCTGAGTTCCTGATAGATCAAATAGTTTTTGTAATACTGTTCATAATCATAATACCAGGAAATCAGGCAAGGGTAATATTGTGCAAGCTCATCCAAGAACCAACTCACTGAAAAGTACAATGCTCAATAGACCACTGGAATGATTCATTTGGAATGATTTACCTCTGGACATACGTAGGGAAAAAGGCAAAATATCCTTCAAAAAAAGATTGAAGATGCATTTTTTAAATGGTTGATGTCAGCGATGTTAGCTTTGTTAATGATGTGATGTGAATGTTGTTCCTAGGATCTAGGAACAATCAATGAACTGTTATTGTTTGTATTTATATTTTTACTATATGAATAACTGCTGCACTTTTGTAATGTATATTGTTTAAGTGGTTGTGTATACACGTAGACTTTTTTTATGGACCCCAGGAAGATTGGCGAACTGCCATGGCATAAGCTAATCCTTCAATAAAACATAAAACACAAACATAGCCATCCTAGCACCTCAAAAACTCAGGACATTGCCTAACCTTTCAGTGTATGTATGTGCCGGGTAAACCCTTTAATTCAAATGATCAGCAAAAATATCGGCACTTGAGCAAGTATATGCGCAAAACCACTGCCTTGAATTTAGTTTAAAGGGCTGCTGCTCCCCACCATCTAACAGAATAGGCTAAAACATAATAATACAGAACATTACAATTTCTATATTTTAATAAACATTCCTTTAGACACGTCACACACTCACATTATGTAGACATACCTTTGACTCAGGCTCAATGTATTGCAGATACCTTCAAATGGAAGTTTGAATGGAAGTTTTAACATTTGATTGATTTTTTCAACCAGACCACGCACTAGCTCCCTACTTACCGTGTGCCTCTGAAAGATTGGGAGTACTAAATTAGTATGGGAAATAAATATGGAAATTGGAAAAAAAAATTGATTCAAAAAACTATTCTAATGAGGAAGAGTTTGAGATGGATTGGGACATGGAGAAAGGGATGAGGGAAGTTGACATTGACAGAAGCCTATCAGCATACCCCTGCAAAATCGGGGATGCAATAATGAGCTTATTTGGGTTCTTCCTTCCATACAGAAAGGCTAGCTTACTGCACAGTGTACACAACAAAAAGATTGCCCTGTGAAGCAGTGAAAATCAAACCTCTAAGCACTCATTTGGTGGTTAAATTAATTCCATACCTGCAGAGATTTTATTATAATCACATAATAAAGTACTTAATGAGATTAAGAATTTTCAGTATTTTTTATCATAACTCCCCTGCAAAGAGTTATGATAAAAGAATACAGCAGGTCTGATCGTGTCTTTACTTCAAATGTAATTTTTTTGAAAGCAAAGAAATCATTGATCTTGTCTTTTCTCTTTTGTCACTGCGATCAATTGAAAATCATGGATGCAAATGATAAACATTGTATGTAAGAATTATCAAAAGGGGGGCCCTTAATGTAAGATAAGGTTATCCCCTACTATAAGAATAATTAATGAATCACCAGGTTTATTGAAATGAATCAAAGCATGAAGGCCAAACCATGAATCATGTGTGCTTAGTGATGTGTGTGGTTTCACCCCGCCCCGCAAACATGCAAGACAGACATTTAAATGAAATGTAATTGGCTTCCCTGTCAGTGAAGCAAGCAGAACTAATGGAGAACAGGTAGGTCTACAGCCTGATAACAGAGCTTCCAAAGCAAGCTTAACAACATCTTCATTTAGAGCCACTGGTAGGATCTATGGCTTCATCCTTTGATGTTGTCTCTAGGGTTGCCAGGGAGTGGAGCACTTCCTGAAACTTTAGCAGAGTTTATCTATGGGAATGCCTAATGGCTATTCCGTTCAATTTCAACCCTGCCCATTTCCACCATGTGTGCAGGGCAATCTTCACTCACATGAGGAGATAGCCATCAGCACAGAGCTGAAACCAGATCTAGAGGCTTAAGAGGCTTGCATTTCAAATTGTGATGGGTGTGGGTGTGTACAGTGTACAGGATCAGATATCTATCAGAATATGTATTATGTTCGATTAAAAGTAATAAGGCTTTTAAAGAGAGGAATATCTATTTTTATTATATGTTATTTTGTTTGATTCACCACAACATTTGGCGGAAAAGAGATGTTCCTTTATTTATATTTGCAATGTGTGTACACATGTCTGCCGAGGACTGCGGAACTGTGGGTGCTTCCAGCTCTCTCATCTCACAGAGACAGTGCATTGTCTCCTACACATCCAAAGAGCCTCAAGAGGGCTGCGTTCCAACTCCAGTTCAGCATGCGTCACTCCCGACCCATTACCGCACTGTATCATAACTCGACACGAGAAGAGGACGAAAAGAGCATAACTGGCAGAAAAAACAACATAAATAGTATTTTCAAACCTTAACAGCGGGTGTGTAGAGACGCTGGGAAGAAGCATTCTGCTGCAAGCTGTGGAGGTCACCTCGTTGAATGTCAGCAGCAGCGTATGGAATGTTGGATGAGGTCAAAAGTCAAAAGATATTATTGAAACATCTGCAGTTCGAGTATAAATAATAACACTATAAACAAAGAGAAAACCAATCACGTCTGCAACAGCCAGCCAGGTGCCTGATGCCTTTTACTGTCTCCACGGAGCCCCAGCACCTTGGGGTCAGACACTCCATGCATCACAGAAGGTATTGACAGCTGCCCTCTGAGGGGTCTGCACTGGTAAACAAAAAACGGCAGACCATGTCAAAAAAAGACAGAATTCCAGAAAACTGGTGTGTTGGATGATTCCACATCCTGAGCCTGTGCTGCAGTGCCGTTTTTTTTTTTTGCTGCAGAGTGATGAATCAGGGATATTCACACATTTTGAGTTAAACAGTCTTTCACACTGAATTAGCTTCATGGTTGGCCGCAGCGCTAATGAAGCAGCACTGCCCCCCCCCCCTACACACAAAGATGTCACATGATCAGTAAGTGCCTTACAGCCATTTATGGGTTATTGTAGTACTGATTTTGGTAAGCTGTTCACATTTACTCCATTCCTTTTTCTTTGGAAGCATGTTTATTTAACGATTATACTACATTAATTATTTTTCACTTGAATAATTAGAAAAAAAAGGTTTTACCTTAGAAAGTGGTTCCCCATTTTTTTGGCGTACTAGCCATAATGAGTTGCAATATTTGTCTATGCATCCTACAGCAAAATCGTGGAGCTGTTCAACACATTTTCCTCCACACATTGTAAAAAAACAATACTTTTGAACAGCTGTACAACATGCAATGACGACTATTTTGGAATTCTCTTTGGCTATTCTATCGCTTGCACGTTTGCCTTGATGCAATGTAGAGAGAAGCAAAAGTCAGGGTATACACTTTGTAAAGTATGCTCCCCATGTTGGAGTGATGCATCGCAGGTCGTTGGCTTAGCGGGCTCAGTGGGAATACACAGGCCTGACCATGTTGACTTCTTTATCAAAGAGTGGAATCAGGCAAACTTCAAAGAGTACACTGATGTGTTGCTGCTGCTGCTGTTGCTGCATGATATCAAAGCTCTTGCCTGTCTATTGGCTTTACCACCTGTTTCTCTGTCTGTCTGCCACCCTCGCCCTGTGAATGAATTGTTCACGGTTTTCTTTTGAGATATGATATTCATTTTGTAATATACCGTTCTATGTGTGTGGTTACACTCTGCAATACATTAATTAACCAGTAATTAACATTTGTCAGGGTCGGCTTAGCTCAGAAGGTAGAAAGGGTCTACTTGAAACCGGAAGATTGCTAATTCGAGTGTTGAGGTAAACCTAACTGCTCCTGACTAACTGGTTGTCACCTTGCATGGTTGTCACCGCTGTCGGTGTGTGAACGTATGTATGAATGGTTTGAAAGTCGCTTTGGATAAAACCATCTGCTAAATACCCTACATTTAAATGTTATAATTGCAGCAATAAGCATGAACTAACAGTTCATTAACAGTTCATTAACAGTTAGCTAATGGTCTACTCTAGCAAATATTTACTAATTGTGTTTGTGTTTACGAATGGTGTTCATGTTAACTAAGGTAATGGTGTTCATGTTAACTCAATTATTGAATAAGGTAAGGGTTAACCCTGAACTCTATGCTATATCATAATGTTTATTACTGCATTTACTAATTAATTAATGTACCTCATGATGAAACTGATGAGGTTATGTACCCTTACTGCATATGTATATTTATAAGTTATTTGTATTTTGTATTTATCTATTAATCTCTCTTTAATGCAACTGTCCATCGACATATTGTTGTTCATCCCAAGCTAAACACATCCCCTCTGAAAGATGGAGTGCTTCTCCCTCATGCATTACCTGTACACTCACCAGCACCTGATGCTAGCCGGGGCTGCCTTCGTCATACACTTATGAAGACAGATTTATGGCAATTTGAAGAAAAAATAGCCATAGTGACACTGGATAAACAAGTGGGTAGGATGTTGGCCCCCCAGCCTAAAGGTTCTGGGTTTAAAGCCAATCTTGGGTTCAGTGAAACAAGATGCCTGACCCCTACCTGCTCCTCAGTGGGCTCACTGTACATTGTTTGGATAAAAGCCTCTGCTAAAGGACTAGTTGGTAAATATATTTGATTTCATTCTAATACTTTGCGTCTTTTATATATAGTAGCACTATCAGCACTGATTAATACGTTCATTCAAAACAAAGCAGAAGATAAACATAGTCTTGGTTCCTGAGACAACAGGTAAGTCCCTCCCTGCTTGTTTATGTCCTTGTGTCTATGTGTGTCTATGTCCTTGTGTTTATGATTGTGCCTTATAGTGTGTCTGTGCGTGGGCTTCTAAGTGGGATCTGTTTGATGGGGTTAGCCAGTCAGCGCCAGTGAGAGTGTGAGAGGGAGAGATGGAGAGAGTGAGACAGAGAAGAGTGAGAGAGAGTGAGAGAAGAGAAAGAAGAGCGAGAGTGAATGAAAGCAATAGAGAGTGAGAGAGAGAGAGAGAGAGAGAGAGAGAGAGAGAGAGAGAGAG
>OMLJ01032754.1:0-22068 GCA_900302595.1 Gadiculus argenteus | reverse complement strand
AGCTCTATCTTCACATGGTAAACCATGTTCTACAAATATGGTGTTTTGGCTTTTTGGATTATTTTATAACGATGCATCCATGAAAGAACCGTCTTTTCCGCTGGAACTTGCATTGAAATGTATGACACCAATGAATGACTTTGCTTTTAATGTAATCTCATCTTAAAAGGCTATGTTTGTTTTCATAATGAAATGATACCGGAAAGTTCATAATATTGACTTTGTGTTCGGTTTCCTTTTTGAGTCTGTTATTTCATGTTAATAGTATGTGTGTGTCTATAAAGTGTATGTGTATGCTTAAATTCAAAGGCCTGATGATCAATGGTATCATATTTAAGGTGTCCATTACTGATTCAAAACAATGGTACTTTTGGCCTGTTTCAATGAAGGGCATATTTTCTGTCACTCTGGATGACATTTGAGAAATGAATTAAATATATATAAAAATATATTCGTCAACTTCCTTGACACAAGATACAACAGAAAAACAACAAACAAAAGTCTCTTATTTTTTCGCTTTTAAAAATTAATCCCCAGAACTATTTTAACCTTGTTTTACCTTGTGACTCAAAAAGTAAAACAAATGTTCAGAGTGCCCATATATTTTAAATACAGAAACTTTGACATTAAAAGATACCCTTAGACTCCTTCACTACTCTTCGCTTCAATAGTTGTAACCCCCGGCAACAGTATAGTGTTACAGTCCTCTGTACGTCCTGTACAAGTCTCAAGTTTAAGAAGTTTAAGAAGAACAAACCATAGATGCCCTTTTAACAACATACACTTCTACGTATGATTAGTCCCAACATTGAGGACTCATCCTGAATGTGTTCTCTTAGGATTGAGATGATCAGAGATGACCCCCGCTCTGATTCAGTCTTATCTTCCACAGAGATTAAAGGCTTTTTTTCTGTTATTTTTTTCCCGTGCTTTTACAAATTAACAGACTTCACGGTCAACCAAATTTGTAATGTAAAATAACAATTAAATTATGTGTTATCGATCATGATGTAAACATAAATCTTGCAATTTCTTTCATGGCAATTTGTCAACCATACTTGGAAGCAGGTGCTTCTGTAGAGATGTATTAGATATTTTTACTGTTATTCTTTCATAAACATCCAAATCTATGTGTTAACGGAAAAACAAAGATCTGCAGTACAGACCCCACAATGGCAGTGAATGGGCTGCTGGTTAAGCCTACCCTTACACATTCTTTAGCTAAACTTCCTGTCATTGAAAGGTAGTGGAGACGGCTGTGTAACTATAGCACCATTGGGTTTTCCCAGCACCGCTGTTGGAAGGGAGAACAGTAGCCAGCACTAACAGTCCTAGCATGTCTTACTAGTTCCTCTATCCATCTCACTGTGTCTAATATGAATGCTCAGGGCAAAATGGGACTGGCTATTGTATGGACTCCCCACCACCACCACCACAGACCTAAGTGTGATTGGTGGAGATGGGAAATTTGGTTATGTGATTTGATAGTTTTGTTTCAGCAAAATAGTTTAATTCTTTAAAAGTAAATAATAACACAATCCAAAGTCTCACAGTAGGTGGAACCGAAACATGTTTGGAACTTACATAATATAGATACAAATTGGCAGCTGTGATGTTAAGAGAGAATTGCTAGAGTTGCCATCTTTTCCAGTATTGAGACCAGCAGACTGACGTTGCCACCATACAATTTACTTGTTACAATAACCCTGTTAACAATCTGATCCTATTGTTTGCTTGTCCGTGTGTGTATGTGTGTGTGTGTGTGTGTGTGTGTGTGTGTGCGCGTGCGTGTGTGTTTCTGTGTTTGCCCTTAATTATTGATCTATTCCATCATGACACAAGTTCTATGAGCCATGGGATCTTTAAAATGAACATTAAGTTGGCAAACCGGTTTGCCTGTGTACATGGAATAACAATGTTATATTTCATGTTTTATTTACCTTTCTTTATTAGTTTTTTTGCCCTTCTATGTGTGATTAACAGACATTTATATAATATGTTTAAGTCAGTAAATCCATCTCTAAATGCAGCACATAGTTTTAAAAATAATCTGATTCCTTATGATTGTAACCCTGGAAATCAATCACCAAAAGGAGCTTTCAATCATGGTACTTGACACCTAAATGTCCCGCCCTTTTCTATTTTAATTTACTTTCTTAATGCTTGAAATTATTGCAGTCCGTTTCTAAAAAATATATATGTAATAAAGGTAAATGAGAAAATGTTAATAACTTGAAATAAAGTTGTTTGAATTCAATGTTCTGTATTTGAATGTGAATTAAGATGTTGAGGGAAAACTTTTTTGGGGGAAAGCTTGGGGCACACGGATCCTTAACGGTACTGTTGTGTTTATAAACCATGTAACAGTCAAATAAAATCATATGGTTACATTGTATTTGGGGGGGATTTTGTTGGTGTTAAGATTTGACAGAGATTGCCAATAGATTATCTAACACTCCCTAGACAGGTGTTCTTACAGAGAGGAAATACATAAGGGATAATGTATAGAACACGGTCATTATCGGGAAAATAAGCCCCGACAGGGAGAACCGGAGACCGGCACGAAGCGGAGGTGTCTTGCTTCGCCCTGAAGGGGCTTATTTTCAATAATGACCAGCGACGTTCTATACATTATCCCGCTTATTACATGGCTACTTGCCTAAACGAAAAAATAACTTCACACGGTGTGTCATTTTACAATTGATTTGTTACCAGCATACGTAGTGTTGATCAGCAGAGAAATACTCTGCCAAAGACGTTGACATCACTTAGCAACCGAATAGGCTGGGGTTGATAAGTTACCGGACTACTTGCGGTGAGATTTCTTGACAGCAGTCATTATATGCTTAGCAACGGTCATTATCGAAAAATGATTCACCACCGGAAGTCGGGAAGACCCATGCAAGTGAACGGAGCGTTCCATAGCTTTGAGAAGAGCTGCGTAATAACTACAATTATTACACAGCTCTTCTCAATGCTGTGGAATGCTCAGTCATAAGCTCCCCCCAACTATTTTTAAGACATGTGTAAAGGTAACTTTTCTCAGTTTTTCTCACCCTGAAAGATCACTGACACAGTTGAATGAAGGAGGATTTATTCACTATGGCACAGTGTAAATCAGCAAATGACATACAATGTTTTCCATTGCTTATTGTTTAACTGGTCTTCAAGGATACTTGAAGGATACCACAAGCACAGCATTTTCAGAAGTGATTTGAGTTGCCACAGTATTTTGTAGCCTTGAAAAACATCAATAGTAAAACAGTAAAAAATTAATTTTACAATTTCATAAGGATTGAAGTCATTAAAGGCCTGACAACAGAAATATACGAGAAAATGATTCTGTGTTGGCAAAACGAAACCCATGAATGTACCCGAGGATTGCACCAGTGGAATTTCAATCTTAAGTGCATGTATCGTAATATTCAGCTGTTGTAAAGCTATTCTATGCTTTTTATCTGGCCACACAATTGGTATTTACTGGGGGTCACAATTAAAAGGACTTCTTTCAACTATGGGGGAAAAATAACAACACAATGGCATCCTGTGGAGAGAACAGTTCTCAGACCACTGATGAAATGATACATGTATTATAAATACAGCTCAATATATGATCCTCTAACATAACCAACAATTTGGACTTGATGAAAAGGCAACGACACAACTTTTTACAGTTGAATTCTCGCTGGTTGCCAGGGTGATACAAATGCTAAACAGGGCTAGTAAAAGTGCTTTGTCAATTAACAAGCAGTAGGCTATGTTACAGAAAACATTTACAATGTTTACAGTGATGATAGTAAATCAACCATCAAAATATTAAATAATTAAAAGGTAAATATACAAACAAGTGTGTTGACATTTACACAATCCTAACCCTTATATGGCAATTCTTGATATTTATAGAGAAGCAATAGCTTTGTCATATTTTCTTTTTACAACTGTAAGTAGAGTCAAGGGTCATCTGGGAGGAAAAATATACTTTTATAAAAACTAAAGTACAAAAAAAGCAGCAAAATGCCCTCAAACTGAGATCAAAGATATCCAACATGGGGACTTTGGTAAACAAATATATTGCTCAGCACAGGTATATGTACAGCATTTGCAGATTGCAGGTTTATAAATTCACAGACTACAGCAACACATATCATGAGACGGCTTCTTCATATGATTTCAGCAGCCATACATTTATACATAGTGCATAGGCCCCAACATTAGCGCTGTTGAGCCACTGCATATGTATCTTAAGCTGCCAGCTGGGATACTTGAATTTGCCTCAAACTAAAGATTGTACACAATCTCTGATCTACCCTTTACGAGAGGTTAAATGCATATTTCCTCCATATCTTTCCATTCCTGTATTTTTAACAGCAGCATAGCGCCCACATTATATTTTTTGCTGGACAAAAGTTTCAAGTTTTATGATAATCCGTGCAGTGCACTCCATCACTCTCATTGCTACCTCCGAGGTGAATCTGTCGTTGGGAATCTGTGGGAAGGGCAGCAGGTCGGGATAGCGGGTTCTGAGACTATCTACACCGTATCCCTCAAGGATTTGAACATCGTTGGTAAGCCCGGTTAAGTTGGGGTTGTACTCTTCCACCTTCTGTGCCAGAGAGGTTGGTTTCACATCTTTGTCTGACTTTCCTCTAACTGCATAGTCAGCCGCTATCAGCGCTAGCTTTGTAGCCAGGTAGCATTTGAAGCACACCCACTCATTGGCGTTCTTATGAAGGTCATTCCTGGCTGCGGAAAAGTTCGCCCTTGCTTGCCTCAGCCACCTGCGAGCTTCTACAGGGTTTCCGACCGACTTGAACGTTGGGGGCACAAAGAAACGATTTGAATGCGAGGAACCTGCGAAGCTGGTGGGATAATGTTCTCTGAACTGTTGCCTCTCTGACTTATGGCTGCCTGCCTCCTGGTTCCATGAGGTGTAGAACCTTTGGAACGAGAACTTTTCTGACTGGAAGCGTGTAGACGAGGTAGAGAAGGGCCTCCTGGAGGTCCTTTCTGTGTTTTGCTGATCACTTAAAGATTGCTTCTCCATCCTGGTGATCTCGCTCTGTAAGTGCTTGAACACCTCAGTGGCGATGTCAAGATTCTCAGCATTTTTGTCCGGATGCCACTTGAGATACAATCGTCTGATCATTTTCTTCCTTTCCGTCTCCGGAAGCTTCCAAGCTTGCTCCACTACTAAGGTCACTTCTTTCAGAATTTCAGGCAACGTGTGAATCTTGATCTTTTTAGGGGAATGCTTTTGCGCAGTGGGTCTCTGATTTTCCTTTCCAGGGAACAGAGGCGGCGTCATTCTGGGACTCGCTGAACGACTCGGGCTTGTTGGAGTTGATGGAGCACCGCTGTCTTTTACCTGAGAGCTGTCATCGTGTCTGGAGAATTTGTACAAGTCGAGGGAACTTACAACTTTGTACTCGCTATAGCCAATGTCAATCTGGAAACATTTTGAGCTATCGTCTTCACCCTTTTCCACTTCTTGAACAATGATGGCATACGTGTATGTCGGCTGGTAGGACCCATAGATGTCTCCCCCCTCGGAGTCGACCAAGTACCCCACATATTCCCCTGGATAAAACACATTCATGGGGTCCATCAGGAGTATGTGATGTATCTCAGCTGGTATGGGTGTTCCAGGGAGGGGCAGCTCCAGTTTGGAGGGTTCTGTTGAATCATACTTTACACCAAGGTTATCCAACTTCTCTGTGATTCTATAAATGTCGTTGCAACCTAGCATGGCTATCAGATAAGAAGTGTCGGATATCAAATTGTCTGTGGCTGATTTCAGTGTCATGGCCAATGCTAAGAGAAAATTGATGTCCTTGCTGTCTGAGTGTTGGATATAGAGGTGGATGACAGATGTCCCGTATCTCTTCAGAAATGCGAGTGTTTCACTGCGGCTGTGTGGAATGGGGCTGCATCCTTTGACTCGTAATGTTGTTTGGAGTTTCTCAAAACACGAGACCTTCAGTCCCTCGCAAAGTGCTTTACAGAGGCGTATGGCTTTTTCCTCATTCACAAGGAATGTATTGTCGTTTTCGTGTTTCATGATTCTTATGAGTCCTGTGATGAACTGCTCTGAGGATAGTAATAACTGTAGGCGACCTTGGAGAGAACAAAGGGCTCCAAACTGGCACATTTTAGGAGAATCTTCGTCTAATTGTTCTTCAAGGATGCTACTTAGAAGTCGAGGCCTCAACTTCTGTGGTAGTAGCATGATCAGCTTTGTATGGAAAGAATGATCTTTGCCTAGATAGCACTGGCTCATATCGACGAGCATCTGAACACCAACATTACCCTGGATTCGGCTCTTGTAGTGGGGAGCATCGTCAAATACTAAACTATTTGATTTTGCTAGTCTGCCGTCATGGCTTGGCAGATAAAAAGTAATGTCTTTGAGACTGTCCAGATCCTTGCGAATTTCCACTGGATCATTTTGGAGATTTTTGAACAGTCCAGAGACAGCCCTTTTCACAGTTCTCATTTCATTGGGATCAAGCTGCTTGCCCTCAGAATTTCTATGAATGCGGCACAATACTTCAACATACTGTTTGGTTGATACAATATCTTCTGTGCCCAGGAGCTTGAACAGCTGATGAAAGGTGCCAAGCTCTAATGGTAGTTTATATAAGTAGGGCTTGAAGTCAGATTCATTGTCCAGATTGATGACAACCTCTTCAGGTTTCAGTAGTTTCCAACCATCTTCAACCATAACAAACGACACTCCACGGAGCTGGTATCGGAAGTCTCGCTTGTCCCCGCTTAGAAATTCATAGGTGGACCGTAAAACTTTGTTCCTTGTTTTCACCATGTCATCATCTGGATTGGAAATGTTGCAGATGTTCTTGCAGTTGCATATGACCTTTTCCAATGGTGGTTCCAAGTTCACATTTAACATGGTAAGCACTTGGTCAAGTTGTTCTTGTCCAGTGAGTGTGCTGCCATCCTGGTCCTTTATGCTTGATGGTGTGGCCTTTTCTGGTAGAATTGGACAAGATGTCCAGAGCAAATGGATAACATCTGTTTGTTTGAATTTGGGATTCAATTGAGATCCACTGAATCGAATCAGAGGAAGCATGCCACTCATGTCTTGGTATTGTGAATGAAGAGAAATAAGTTCTGCAGGAGCTCTTTCAGAACACAAAAACTGAATCATCGACAGCTCTTTGAGGAAAGAACCAGCAAACAGATCTGTCCTGTCGTTGAAAATGTGATTCAGGAGAGCATCGACAATGACTTGCACCTTCTCTTTGGTCCAATTTTCTGTTTGTGCTTTGATGCTGACTTCTTTTGCAAATTGGAGAACTTGTTGCTGAGAAACAACATGCTTGAGTCCTATGTTTCTGAGAAATGTGATCCATGATGTGACAAATGTTGCCACATTTTTGGGCTTTGTTATTTGCTCAACCTTCCGGAAGAAGTCGTTAGGGATGAACGACTTGGCAGGGAGCATTACTTCAAACACATGGATCGTCTTGTCATAAAATGTTTTGGTGGCCTTGAGTCTGTTTGTGTAGTCATAGATGAAAGCAAGTCCCTCCAGCTTATCATAAAGCTGGTCTTTGATTCCACATGATTCCTCCATTGACATGAGTCTCTCCTTCAAGTAAACAATGTGTTCGATTTTTGCCTCATACGAAAGACTTTCAAACTTCGGCAGAAGATGTTTGAGGTACACCTCCAAATCATCAATCGGGGTACATCCAAGAAAACTGTACAGCTCCTTCAATTGTGGATTGTCTGCAAGAAAGGCGCATGCTGTTGTGTGAGCCCATTTGTCCATGTCTGCGGTTGGTATGTTTTTTCCTAAAACATAGCAAGACCCATAGGTTGCAATGCTTATGTGTCTCCCACTGACTGATTTGAAACATGGAAGGAGTTTAAGGCTTTGCACATCCTCCGGTGTGAGGTTAGCCAGGTTGCAATTGAAATACAACAGAAGAGCCTCAAAGTCCTTGTCATTTAGGTTGGCTGGTTTGAATGCTGACGTCTGAATCATGTATTCTACAGCTTTTAGAATGCTTGGTGGGTTATCAATGCTTGCTGTGTGCTTTGCCAGAAAAGGCATCATTGGGTTCTCTTTGACACCGATTTTGTTCACTGCAAGTTGAATGCAGCCTCCTTTCATTAATGTATGAAAGGCTTTGTCATTTTGGCCGTGTGGAAAGATGGCGATATTTATCAAACTCAGGGGCAACAGCACATCATGCTCTGGAATTACAAGTTTGTCTCTTGCCATGAATTTGATGCCAGGCAACAGTGCCCAGTCTTTGAGTATTTCAAGAACTGTGTCGAAACTAGGTTTGCTATCAGCCTGTTCCTCCTTAACAGCAATGTTTTCGCTAATGAAGTGCCATGCACTTTTTAGCCAAGATTCACTTGCAAAGCCATCTCTCCACTTCACAGGGATCCGTGTGCGATACTCTCTTGGAAGTACAGAGCAGAGTAGGTCACACAAACTGCTGATATCAAAGGGCTTTGCCACACCTGCTTTCAACAAGAGGTCACTATACTTAATGTACAATGTGTTCATGAACATTTCTTTCCTTGATGAAATCAGCTCATGATGTGCTGTCAAAAACTTTGGTCTCTTGGAGTCAAACACCTGAAGCATGTTGTCCATAGTTAACAAAAGAGGCAATCCCTGGATTTGGATTCCATCCACCTCAATCTCTTTGAAGCAGTAGTCCACAAGAAGTTTTAAACTGTGGAAAAGCTTGTAGTTGGACTGCTGGAGTCGACATGGGAGTTTCCCAATTTGGCATGATGAGTCTGGCGACGTGAATGTGTGGAGAAAGTTCCGGACATCCTCTGGAGTCACATAACTCACTTTAATTCCTGCGTCTTCCAAACAAAGGTAAAGATCTGCAGTCTCATCACAACTGTGGACCAGGTGAAACCCAATGTCAAGGAGTAATGTCTTCAGTCGATACACATTTTCAGCCACAGATTTCCTTGTAGAGATGTTGTACTCTGTAGTTTTCATGTGGTGAAGCTCATCTTGTAGCAAGTTGTCAAAATAGGCTCTGCCTTTGTTTGCAATGGACAAGTTTACCCATGAGATGTAAATCACTGAGTGCATATCAGAATTGTCCATGTGTGGGGTTCTGACCACAGGAAGCAGACGTTTGAGGTCAGCATGAATGCAGTTGTACAGTGCTTTGACCAAACAATACCAATCTGGCTGTATATCTACTCTGTTGACAGGAAAGAAGTACATAAATTTGCGCAATGTTTCTTTCACAACATGAATTGGTGTCGCTTGAATGACAGTCATGGTGGGGTCAGGACCTGGGAAGTACCTTCGCTTTAGCTGGACCAACAGTTCCACATAGGCAGGTGCAATCAGGGATGTCATCAGGTTGTTGTTCCAATCACTTCTTACTCCAACTCCATTGTCATCTCTCCATAGGTTTCTTCTTGCAGAATCTAATGCAAAATGGCCATTGACATGAAATGGTAATCCAGTCTCTAGTGAGAGTGGTAGAAAGCAGAAAGCTCTGTGGGGTTTTTTGTAGTTGTGACTCACACATGCAGCTACACCTCCACGAGGAAAAAGTGTTACATCTTCATTTTTGTGGGCTGAGATGACACTTTTTGAGACCTTGTCCATGTTTGGGAACCCAGAGCGATTGCAGATCATCCATGTGGTAAAATTCCCTTCAGTGTCCTCTATATCCATTGTGTAGGTGATCTGTTGCACTGGAATAGCAGGAAGGGGCTTCATTTTTGTCACACTGTCAACAACAGAGGCATGAAACTGTTTGCGTTTTAGGCGATCACCGTCTGTTATTTTAGCTGCCACTGAATATAGCACTTTGAGGTCACCTGTTGAATTTTGGATTTCACAGATCGTTATTTTCTCCATGTGGTTGAGAAACATCAGAAGCTCGGCACCGTCACTTTTTAGCTTGTCCAAAAGGTTTTGCACCATTCTGTCAGATGCAGGCACAGAGCTGATCTCAGATGACTTTGCCATCTCTTTTGAGCGTATGGGGAATCTGAACATTGTACTGCGTTCCAACTTAAAATGGTCTCCAAGGTAAAGACCAAGGACATCTGAAAATTGAGATCTGAAGTCTGAGTCCAAATCCCTGAACATTCTTCCAGGACTTCCAGATGTTGCTCCAGGTGCAAATTGTGCATGTGGATCAAAGATACAGAGAATATCATTGTTTGAGATGAAGGAGGGGCAGTCTGTGATGTGATAGACAGAATTGAATCCTATTCCATATTGTCCAGTTTTACCTGGATTGGCCTCTTTTGTGCCTCTTCCAAGGTTCTGTATACCTCTGACATCATCCTCTGTGAAAGGTTGATTGTTGAATACACAGAGTGATGGGCCTTGCATTGGCACCCACTTGTCGTCAAAGATTCTGTCTGTTGGGTGGGTTCTTGGATCAAATATGAAGTAAATCTCAGTAGCTTTTGCATCATCTGCATTTTGCAAAAGTTCTTTGAGCATTTCCTTCTCTGATGGATAAGCATTGAGTATACTTTTGATCCTGGTTGTAAGCTTCTCTTTCTGTCCAAACTCACTCCCAAGTGCAGTGAAGCAAACGTTAGAGGCATACCTCTCCAACGCCTTGTGACGTTTGGGAACTGCTCCTAATTTCACAGCGACTTCTCTTGGAATATCTCCATGACAGTACTTTACAGTGGTGTCCCTGACTTTAATCCATGGACAGTCGTTATAGCACAGGGATTTTGATGTCTGTAGTGTCAGATTAGAGTCAGGTAGAAGAATCTGGCTGTAATTTGTTTGGCAGAATTCTTGGCTTTTGTCACGGATCCAACTCCAAATTCCTTCACTAATGATTCTGCGAGAGAGCTGAAAGTTTTCTTCACTGAGTGCCCTTCGCCCACACTCTTGCCTTACTAGTTCAAGGACAGCAGAGAAGTCCTCGACTGTGAAGTTGGAATGAACGCCAACATTTTCAAAAAGTTCACGACAGGTGTTCCTGTACTTGTTTGGAAGCTGATACAGATATGGAGCTGCATCAAAATTCAGAGAGAAGGCAACTTTCGAAGGATTCACATATGTGTTCTCCACCAGAATGGAGTTGAATGTTTTGAGATCCTCCACTATTTGCTCCTTTGCATTTTCCTCCTGTAGCATCTCCTCATGTAGGTACTTGTAACAGGCATTGGTTATGTTTTCCTGATACAGAGTGACACCATCAAATGACTTTGATAGTTCTTTTAGTTGACTGACAACTAGTGCGACGGTGGGCTTCCTGATCAATCCAAGACAGTCTTTCACAGCCAATGAGATTGGGCCACAGCCTTTGAAAGATGGCGAGCTCTCATTAAGGATTGGCTTCATGAGACATACTGTGTCCTGATGTTCAGTAGTGAAGAGATCTCTAGCACAGAACATAGTTGTTGAGGAGAAGTTATTCCCATGCCATGGTAGTGAAAAGCCTGCAGGTCTTGAAAGGAATGGAAGGAATGTTATACCCTGAAGCTTTTCCGAAAGTTCAGCCGCTCTTGGGTCTTTCATCTTCATCTTCTCATCTATGAGACTCAGGAGTATACTGCTTCGGAAGCATGCAGCAACATGGTCATTTTCGTTCAGATCAGTCACAGACTCTGCACGTTCAACCAAGTCTTCCCATGAGAGATCATCCTTCACCATGCCCAGTTGCACTAGCTTAACTAAACACACTGGGTTCAGGTAGTCATTTGCAGTTCCTCCAGGAAACCTCCCATCACTTTTATTGTACAGTTTAGCAACCCTTCCCTCTGGGTGGATGAGCCTTGAAGGCAAAACTAACTGTTCAGTGGCATTAGAGCACGGAATGCATGGAGTAACTTTCAGAATGGCTGCAAACTCATCCAGTTTTTCATTCAGTACATATTGCATTAGTGGATCTCTGAGCTCCTTTTCAATGTCTTGGATATTAGGGAAAAATACCTCAGGGAAGAACTGCTTCTCTGTGAGGGTGTTTTCCATCAACTTTCCTTTACACCCAGCATCATCAAAACCCTCCTTCACCCAATCGGGCAATTCGACCGCACAGAGGTTTTGGGAGCCACTCATCTTGAGGTATTTGAAGAAGATCTTGAATGCAGCCGGTCCAATTTCTGGTCTGCAAAGTAATGTGTCCTCAAGGAACCTGACGTATTGAATCGACACCCAGTTCTTTCCATCTGAAAACATCCTTGCAAGATCACTCTCACCTCCTTTGGCGATTTCCTGGTAGACCCCCTGACTGACTAGTGTGAAGTCATCGTGCACAAGACTTGGATCAGGCCATGCTGCGTAGTAGTTGTAGTCAAGCAGGTCCCCGCTTTCTGCCATCGAACGTAGCATACTGAGTGATGCCAAGTATGCCTGGACGATCACATGTCTCATGAACACAGCATTCCAATGGCCTTTGGTGTCTGTTTTCCAGATCTCTTTGCGGTTAGAAGTCACAGCAAAGCAACCATTGATGTGGACTGGTAGGCCGGTCTTGATCCTCAGAGGTAGGTAACAAAACACCTCCCCCACAGGGTTTGTGTGAATCTTGACTTTCCATTTCCGATTCTCCTCCTCGGAAAGTAGTACAGCCACCCCTCCACAAGGAACGAGTCCGAGCCTTTTTCCACTCTCTCCCAGGGAGAACTTGAGTGCTTCAGTTGAATCCATACATGAACAAATGAGCCAGTTGGTGACGTCCACTGCCTTTTGGGGTATTTCATCTGTGAGTCTTCTGGTTTGGATTCCTTTGGCAGCCATCTCAAAGTACTGGTTTGGATCTTCCTCAGAGCCTCTGAAGAGCGGGGACTGGAGATCTACAATGCGCTTGAACACATTGTGAAACTCTTCCACAATGATGCGTATGATGCACCCGGATTTGGGGACATCAGCAGGGACCCTGTTGGTGGCTGCTACCTTCTTCATCACCTTTGCAGCAGATTTCAAGATGCTCAGGGGTCCATATGAGGCTTTGCATGACCACACACTTTTGTTGATGCAGACCACATCTTGGGCCAGAGCAGGGTTTGGCTCTTCGTATTTCAGGTATTTCAATACCATTGTTCCAACATGCTGAGTGAACAAAATGAGACGGTGGCCGCAAATGCTGAACTCATCGACAAGTGAATAGATGTCTGTGGTGTTGTAGTACATGGTGCTGATTTCACTTCCTGAAGCTTCCTGCTCCGTCCTGAATGGGAGCCTAAAGAGTGTCCCTTCATATTTGTATGGAGATTCCTGCGCTAGTGGAAGTTGGCAGTTGAATACATTGATGAAAGGCTTGAATTGGTTTGGGAATTTTCTCAATCTTTTCTGTTGTTTACTCCAATTGATTTTGATTCCAGGATTTGACCTATCTGTGATGTGCTTGCTGATGTGGTTGATATTTGGATCAAACATGATCATGAATTCTCTGCTCATGATGATGGGGATATCAGTAATGTGATACACTGAATTGAACCCCAATCCAAACTTGCCCACTTTATCTGCTTCACACCTTTTCATTGAGCCACCCAACCTTGTTATGTTGAGGAAATCAGTGTCAGAGAACACAGAGTTGTTGAAGGACCACAACGAGGGCCCATGGCAAGCGACCATACCCGGGTCCAGCAGGTTCTCTCGGATGTCAGTGTTCTTTCGCATGTCAATCAGGAAACTGCATTCTGTTGCATTTGCGTCATCAGCATTCTGGAGAAGCTCTTTGAAAATGTCTGCTACAGACGGGTATTCTTCAAGTATGTTTTTTATTCGCACCGTAAGGGGTTCACGCTGACCTGATTGCTCAAAGCCAAGGTTCTCTGGATTGATCAACCTTGTGCTCAGACATGGTACTTTTAACCACTCTGCCGTCTTCATGGGAATGTCATCATGCACTAATATGATAGGCTCTGACGCATCTTCAAGTAAGTCATTCAAGTCATCCACTTTGATGTCACAGTAGGTGCATTCATGAATGGGCTTCATGGCCAGTTTGCTTGGGTCCTTGTAACAAAGAATTGGCACATGCATGTCGATGCTGACTGGTATCTGATTGCTGTACAGCCACCTCAAAATGTTCATTAAAAGCAAGAGATCATGTTTGCTTTCTCCTTTGGTCATCTCTTCTTGACACCTTTGTTGGACCGTGCGGATGACCTCAAACACATTGCTTGGCACAACCTCTTCAACTGAGCCACAGAACTTGAAGAGTTTGTGAAACTTTCTTATGGTCTTTGGTAATGAGTACAGGTAAGGCTGCAAATCCAGGTCAGGGATTGGCTTTAGGACTGTATGGCCAGGTGATGAGAAGGTTTTTCCTGTCCACACCCAATCAAAAGGCAATGATTTCATTGCTTCTCTTGCATCCTCAAGGTGAGCTTGCATGAAGCCGTAGATCTCAAACAGGATCTGTTGGAACTGATACCAATCCTCTGTTGTGAACGCTTGAGATTGATGCCAGTCATTCACAGCTTGTAGATGTTGTAGGACTTGGTCGACCTGAGGTTCTATGCATAGCTTCAGTGCTTTCTTCATACCTGCAGATGTGCGTTCAACATGTGCTACTGAAGAGCCCACAAGAACTGCATGTGATATGTCACACATTTCAGATAGACGTCCAATATGACTTGTGTCTCCCATCCAAGCAAGAGATTTGGGGTAATTCAGTGGTCTTTCTTTGCAGACTGGAACCCATTTTAGCTTTAGCAATGTAGTCTGTGCTTCTGTAGACTTAACCAACTTAGTTTGTCTATTAAGTATTTGCAGAAGTGTTTGGGCTTTTTTTACTACAGAGTCCCACTCAGGTTCTTTGCCTCCCTGTAACTCCTCTATCTTCTTTGCAACTTGGACAACATCTTTTTCAGTAAGCTGTACTTCATTTTTCAGCCCCAGTTGTCTGAGTGAATGGAGGATATCAGGTGAAGTTGTGAAGATACTTGTGGGAAACCTGCTTTTTTCCTCCATGTAGAATAGATTCTGTAGAATCTCTAATTCAGGATCAAAGAGGTCTGTGGCAGAGATAGGTTTTCCCAGAGAAGAATGCATGAATTTTAGATTTGAGAGCCATCCAATCACAGAGGAGTTTTCATTTTTAAGAAAGGAAAGATGTTTAAGTGCCCAGAGCATGATTTTAGTAATTTCGTCCTTTGAGTAGAGTCCCTTCTCGATATCTTGAATAACAAGTCTGAAGAAATCACTTGTTTTCACTTGCTCTATTTTGGCCATCTTGACAAGGCGCATGGACGCCTCATCGTTGCAGTTCACAACATTTAGAGATAGCTTCACATCTGGTGGGTACTTGGCGGTGTGGTGTAAAGCCCTGGCTCCTCTCAGTGATGTAAATGTCTGGGTGCCTTTATCTGAGCAGGGCCCAACCTTCTCAAAAATGCTCAATTCCATGAGCATGCACCTTTCCTTCTCAGTGATGTCAGCAAGCCCTGCCAGAAATTCTCTAAGCGCAACCTTTTCCTTGACTGAGAAGGAAGAAACTTGGTTTGCCACTCGCTTCATTGAAGATCTATCCATAATTTGAAGCAGGTAACTGGGTTTTGATGGATGGATGTAATTCTTTAGGAGGGGGTGTTGCAAGCAAGGGTCCATCTTTTTCACCACAACTGCCCCAAGCTTTTTCATGATTTCAAGAAGGCTTTCAGAATGCAGGGCCCCCTCCTCATCGGTGAGGATAATGGGGGATGGGATTTTCAGTCTGAGGAGCTCGACATTATCATTGCTTTCCTCCAGCGGCACATTTGGAATCAAAGGCATGTCTTCAAACATGCTAAGGTCCTCAGAAAAATGAATGTACAGATGTTTCCAAACCAGTTTAAGCCAAGAAAACGAAGGATGCTTCTTCTCTGGGTTAGTTGGTTCCCAGTTAACCGCAAAGTCTCTGGTCGGCCAGGTTCTTGACAGGATCTCCTTAAGAAGTCGAGCCGATCTTTCAGGAGTCAGCACTGCTACCTGAGTGCAGGCCCTTCCTGTTAAAAAAACAAAACAATGTTTTTATTATAATACAATCTCACTCAGCAAGTTTCTTAACTCTATAATTAGTGCACACAAAAAACAAGTATTATACACGTCCAATACAAATGCTTTTAGGCTTGTTGTTAATATAGTCACACTAGGGCTGTTAACACTACATCTATTTGTTGAAGACCTATGTTAGAAGATTGTCTGGCTGTTAGAGAAAACATGGGGTTAGCTTGGATGCTTTTACATTGAGAACAACACTGCTTTGACGCAAAGATTTATTGAATAGTTAGTGTACATTTTTTATTTAATGCTAATGCTATTAAAGAACATTAAATGAAAACTTACGATTTTTCAACCTGGAGCCTATTTACCGATCATTTTGTGACCAGGGGACTAATGCGGACAACCATTTTTTAAGATTGGTCTGAGCGATAACGCTGCAGGCGTATTAGTCGAAAAAAAGTCTCTATTCTAAAAGTGCTTGTTTTTACCACTGACAGGCTCAGATTATATTATATCATTATGTAAAGGATCCCTATAGAGAAATTAAATTGTAACTTTTGCTTGATCCCAGTTTGTTTCTTAATGTGTCCAAACAAGTCTTCGCTCAAGAAGTCTCACTCTGAAACCTTGTTGTTGCAGGTTATTTCCCTATTGTCAATACAATTTAAACTCTCCTTCACCCAAATCTTTTAGAAAACACAAAACCATGCTCCCTGTAGTGCAACAACTCAATTCGTGAGACATGGGGGACACAATAACAAACAGACCGTGATCAAGCAAAAGGTAAAGGAATACGTTTTATTTATTTTTCTTCCTTTCCATAATGATAGAATATATAATCTGAGTCTGTCAGTGGAAAAAACAATAGATCTTAGAGGATGAACATTGACAGGCACTATTGCCTCATAGGACAACATTGTTGACCATTTCGCAGATGACGGTTGCAGCATTCTCGCTCAATACTCGACCAATCTCAAAAAGTAGTTCATTAGTCCATTCAACCCAAAATGATCAGAAAATAAGGTCCAGGTTGAAAAATCCCAGGTTTCCTTTAAGTTAGAAAACAAATGACATTTAGACCAAAAAACCAATGCAGTTATCTTGCTCAGATTGAATTAGCAAATTAATCAAAATGAGGTAAGAATGGTGAGTGCCTTCATGTTAAACTACTGTTAAGAATAGATTTTCTTTGCTTATGTTTTTTTGTTCATTATGTGATTGCCAGTGTCCTAAAAAACTGCATTGGTTTTGGTTAGACACTATTCACCTTGGAATACCTACCAGTACACCCCCAAAGATATTGTGACACTGTAATTCAAATAACATTATTTTAGTATTTTGGCACTTTATTAATACTGATAATATAACTATAAATTAACAAATGTAATTATCTGAATTAGGAATTGGTAATGATTTACATGTGCTACCAGTTAATATGTCTAGTATACTTTTAACTAACTAAGAGTATATTATTAATGTTCCATTTTTATAGTATTAAGTCAGTTGATGGCCATACAAAAAGGCGTATGTTTCAGACTCATACACACTAGGCTCAAAACCTCCAGATAGATGTTTTATTGCCGCATATTTTGTCTCTTTGGCTCTGGCATTATAGCCTCTTTGGCAATCTTACAGATGAGGGTGGGCCTGAATGGGCCCATGATTTGATAGAGATTGAAATGTGAGTCAAAGAGTGAGATCTACCGTGTGCCTGCAAATTCACTATCTCACTCTCATTTACTTTCAGAGAGAGATTTAACGTGTTTTGGCTCACTGCAGGAGAGTCAAGTATGGTGGTTTTAAAGGATTTATTTGTCTTTTTTTGGTCTGAAGTCCAATTGAATCCACATTATCGAGGAGACTTATGGCGCGTTTCCACCGGCGGGTGCGGGTCAGTTGCGGTTACGCTTGCCTCTTGTACATACGTATGCGTATCCGTGCATGTGCACATGTCGGTTCAAACACAGTACCAAGGTATTTCTGGACAACGGCGAAAGCTTAGTTAATTGAAGAAAATGTTGCACAAAAGTTTGTCATCCTTCTTGGACTTCCTACATTGTTGCTCTTTGTTCGTTGTGTCTTGTTCTTCTTTTTCCTTGGATTTATTAGCAGGCTACACTGTGTCGGGCTGCTATGAGGTCACGATGCTTACGTAGCTGCCACGGCTATCGCCGTCTGGCTTAAACCCCGTCCTACCATAAGAGTATTGTTGGCAGTGAAAACGCAAGCCGCAACGGAGCTGGGCCGAAGCGCAACCGCCGGTGGAAACACAGCATTATGTTATTATGATAGAGATGTGATATATTTAAGATTACCTCTACTTTTGGCTGCGTTCTTCAGACTGTCCATTACTGAGGGACTAATGCTCGCCAAGACGAATCGGTTGTCCAGTCCTGGGAACAGAGCTCTGAAAATAAAGAACAAAAAACATACACAATAATTATAATATATAAATTACTTAACCAAACAAATTGTTATGTTTCTAACATACAAACAATATCATTCCAAACAATGCTATTTTCAAAATACAGTTTTAGTCCTATCAAATATCAAGATACAATATCAAGGTACTTGATTAAATTACATCACTTTAGTCAGGTACAGAATATATAAACCATCAATGTATCCCTAAATGTAGATATTATTTTATTAAATTAAATTTAAATTAATCATTGACAACATGTAATAACTTGTGTACCTGGGGTAGTCATCAGATGCAACATAAACTGCATCCTTTTCACTGATGGAGGAGGAAAACATCACAAACGTCTCATCTTGTAGTGGAAGTAGCTCCAGCCCAATGAGGTCCCCGTAGCTACTGTCACTCAGCACAAACTCCAGAAGGAGAAGCTTCTCCTGGGCGGGGCCTTTGTGTTTGGACTTCCGGATCACCTGCCTCACCAAGTGAGGGCTCACCTTCCTCACCTCACTCGGCCGAGACACATGCGAAGCCAACACTGTATCGATGGCAGCGGGCACCGCGACCACCTGCATTCCCGTGCTCTGAAGGTAGCTGATCACCGTGTCCGAGACGTTGTTTCCTGAGTCCAGCTCCGAGAAGACAGCCTCGTCCGCCCGGATCCAGCTCTGACTCAGGGAGTAGATGACCTGCTGCTGCAGCAGCTCCTGGAGCAAAGGCTGGAGGATGGGCTTCCAGCGGGCCTTGACTCGATGGGGATCCGGCCAGGCTCGGTACGTCTCTTTGGGGGTGAGGGGAAAGTCTTGGTCTTTCTTTATCTGGACCCTTCTGATGACTTCCATGATGAGTGTGAAGTAAGCCCTGGGAATGATGTTCACGATGAGCAGCTCATTCCACAGGGCTGCCGGATCCCTCCACTGGTCCACCTCACGCCACTTGATGCTCCGACGGTTGTCTGTGAGGCCGAAGAAGCCGCTGACATGCACCGGCAGGCCAGTCACGCTCTCCTCCCCGGGGGGCAGAGGGAGGAAGCAGAATGCTCGTCCTTCGAAACCGGAGGAGGCCCCTTCCTCTTCCTTGATGATGGTGAGAGGCAGCGCGATGCCGACGGCAGGGATGAACTTGAGGTCTTCTGCCAGAGAGTCCAGCTCCGTGGACATCCCTCGACCCCCGACCCCATTACAGACCAGCCAGGTGGTCTTCTGGGTCTCCTTGACCATCTCGTCCTGTGTTTCAATGTTTAGCTGGTACGTGGCACACGTGATGGTGGAGCTGGGCACCCCGTTGCTGTAGCAGTCTATGGCCTGGCCCAGCGTCTTTAGGGAGTTCGGCTTCTCTGACTTATCGTCTGCATTCTCCATGGCGGTGACCTGAAAGAGCATTCGCTCCGTGCCGTCTGACTCGCGGATGTGCAGGGAAACCTTCTGGACACTCTTGAGGAAGAGCAGCACAGTGTCTGCGTCGGCTTTGAAGGACTCAAAGAGCTCCAGGATCTTCTCTTTGTTGTAGATGTTACTGCTGAGCTGCGAGCTTTTCATGCGAAGCGGGAAGCGGAAGAGTGTTCCGGGAAAGCTGCCATCCTTGATGGCTTTCTCAGAGCTCCCGAATATTCCAAAGTAAGGCGCAAACTGATCAGCGAGTTCAGTCACCTCTTTAATGTCTGTCTTTAGATTCCAGCACTGGCCTGACTCATGCACTCCGAACAGGGTCTGGTGGGGGTCCAGCATGCCGATCTGTTCGCTACTGAAGATACTGGGAACATCTGAAAAGATGGAGAAAAAACATAAAACAATACCAAATACCATGTCCTGCAGTACATTAGGTTAATCTTCAGTTGCTATAGGTTACCTGTAATATGGTAGACAGAATTGAAGCCAATTCCAAATCGGCCAACTTTCAATGGATCTTCTCTCTTCCTGCTTCTGGCAATCTCCTGAATTCCGTTCCAATCTTCTCCCGTAAATACTGCATCATTGTACACATACAAAGCTGGGCCTACAATAAATAGAAAAAGTTCTACTAATATGTGCCCATATGTGCAAGTACAAAAACCAGTAAAAGCCACATCCTGAAAAAATCTATATTTTAAAATTGGTTGGCATTGGTGATAATATGACACTGACAGCCTACCTTGATATTGAGCCATATCAGGTGACCACAGTGATTCCACTCCATACTCTGTCTCATCAAACATAAATTTGACCTCTGTGGCTCCAGCATCCTCTGCATTCTGAATCAATTCCTTAGGAATTCAAAGAACAGCTTAACACCAGACAGTTCATATCATGCTTTCAGTTGAAGCATAGGGTGAACTGAGGAGGTTTCTTCTGAAAGGCTGTGGTAATCTGCTAGGAAAATATATTGTTATAATTATATTTGTTAACAAACCATTGTATGCCAGATGTGAACGAATACACCTTTGCTCTAGGGAAATGAATTCCAACTACAACAGCGGGTTCACACTGCAACATCTGTGCTTGTTGTTTAAGGTTTCAATTGACTTAATGTTTAGAAAAAGAAGAGCAATATACAAATTGGTTCATCTACATCATTTCCCAAACGATTGACTCAAACAAGTCAATCAAACAAGTGCTTTATACTCACTTTAAGAATCTGTCCACCTTCTGGGTACCTTCTCAGGATGTCTTTCAAGAACTCCACCAGAGGGGGCGTGGTCTGGCCGAACCTCCCTGTAGAGAGAGCAAGCTCAGCAGGTTAGGCATCGCTTTGCAGCAAGTCATCTTTGTGAGCAGGACGCCGTTCTGACTGTGGTACGGACCTCCTCCCTTCAGTCCCATTCCTTCCAGCGTGATGGAAACTTCCGGACTCCCATGTAGCAGAAGGGTCCCAATCTGGATACCGTCATCCAACTATGGCAAGAGATGAGACCAAAGAAGAGGGAGAAGGAGCAGAAGAGGGAGAGGAGAGGGACAGCTAGTTTACAGCTGATATTAAAAATGGCAACTTAACCCTAAGTCACTCATTGTAAGTATTACAATGGGTGACTTGGGACTGGACGTTCAATGATTCGAGCTTGCAAACATATGGTCACAAGGGGGAGCCCTCACCTTTCCAGTAACTCCTATCCTAACACTGGATATGATGTTTCTAGTGTGTCTTATCTGTGCAACAAAAATATTGCCTTGTTTTACAAGATTGGCATATCCAAGTATCAGTACACAGTACATTTCAAGAGGAGTATTTTTTTTTTTGCTGATGTTATGAAATATCTACATCTCTCTCCACCAACGTAAGAGTTTGCTGTTTTAATCGGCACTCTTAAGTACTCGACTGACTATATATAGTTTTGTGGATAATGTGGCACCAACTCTGGGGGACCTGAATATATGGGAGCCAATGCTCTCAGTGAATGTTTCAGGCTCTTCTGGACTCTGAAGAGGGGGAACTGAAGAATAGGAT
Source organism: Gadiculus argenteus (assembly GCA_900302595.1). Lineage (NCBI taxonomy): Eukaryota > Metazoa > Chordata > Actinopteri > Gadiformes > Gadidae > Gadiculus > Gadiculus argenteus. Next base: position 304 of record OMLJ01032754.1, on the reverse strand, counting down.
AAAAAACAGTGCCTCTGAAGTAAACATCAATGGTTACCTTGCAAGTAAATCCAGAGAACTATGATATGTCGGAGCCGACATAATTCACACACACACACACACACACACACACACACACACACACACACACACACACACACACACACACACACACACACACACACACACACACACACACACACGCAACACACACACAATCGGATGGATCCTGCCGTTGCGATGGGTTTCCTAGTACATATGCATGTACATATTTTGAATGGATAGGCCTACATGTTTGTTATATTTTTAAAATGTTCCTATACCT
>OMLJ01032745.1:0-13723 GCA_900302595.1 Gadiculus argenteus | reverse complement strand
ATTTGCACTCGATATCTTGCGTGTTGTGTAATATATATATATATATATATATATATATATATATATATATATATTTCATGCAAAAAATATTACGAATAGTAATAATAAATAGCAGTGTCAGAATTACAATACAATAATGTAAACATTCAGTTATTTAAGGAACTTAATACAAAATTCAGCCAAATGTCAGAGGCCTAAAAGACTTTTAAAAGGATGTAATAGACCTTTCACTCCTCTTAATAGCCTATATGCATTCTATTTGTTTTCCCTTTTAGCCTGTTATTGTCTCAGGTATAACAATCAAGTATTTTCCAGTACAATGAGAATCGTTTGATCCCTACTCACAGCAATTACTCAATCCAATGTGCACCCGATGCATTTTCCGTGTGATAAACTGCCATCAATCTAAATCAAAACGGATCTAGAAAAACATCCATTGAAAAAAGAAAAGTTGAGTCACAGTTGACATCTCACTCCACAGCAGTGCTCTTTTGTCCTCCCCAGTTGGTTTGTTATTGTTTCTGTCGTTCTGCTTTGTCATCAGTGAAAAAAGGGGCTTTTGTGCAGCCATTCACAATGGTACCCAAACTGGAAAGACCCAGGCACGCACCGCTTACCCTGTCACCCGCCGCACGGAGGTGGGTGACAGGGGGGGTATTTCGCGGGCATCCAGGGCTGGGGGCGTTTAGTCTAGCATGAGACAGCTCAGGGCGAGCACCCGATTTGTTACACACTAACGGTGCTAAAAGGGCATCAGCACTCTGGGGATACCAACCTAACCAAGGCAGCCAGCGAAGGGGGAAGAGAACCACCACCATGTTCAAGACCAGCTACCTGCGCGAAGTGCGCAAGGACAAGTACGAGCGCTCCGATGTCTTCGAGGAGGAGGAACCCGCGGGCGACGAGTCCTCCGCCGGGGCCTCGGCCATCCAGGGCTGGGAGAGCCTCCAGGAACTCAACGGCCGCTTCGCCCGGTACATCAACCGGGCCCGCGTGTTGGAGCAGCGCAACGCCGTGTTCCGCAAGCAGCTGGAGACCCTGCAGCGCATGGAGGAGGTGAGCGGGCCGGAGGAGGCCTTCACGGAGCAGATCGACGTCAACCGCCAGCGCATCCGCGAGCTGTCCTCCGAGCACGCCAAGCTGGAGCGGGAGCTGAGGGACGCGTGCCGCATGCTGGATGAGTACACGAGCAAGTAAGTGGGTGAGAGAGGGTACACGTTGAAAGAGTTGTGACTCTTTGATCCACTTTTTGGAGATAGGATGGGGATCATATCAGTGATGAAAAACATTGCACAATGTCATCAATGTTGTATTTTTTTTGTTACATGTTATTAACCAAAGCATAAAAATGTATTTATACAATGAACATATATTTCGTATAGGGTTATGATACAATACATCATAATGTACACAACATAATGCATATTTTTTACATAATAAATTGTTTTTTACATAATACATAATGTAAAAAACAAGGAAAAAGACAATACAAAAAACTATTTGAAATTCAATACAAATATTGTATCTGCTCTCAGGTTTTAACAGAGCAGTGGAAATAATAGACTATATAAGGCTCTATTGTTTCTCTAGTATTCATACTGACAGTGACAAATGTTTATTATAACAAATGACAGACAACTGACTCTCACTAATGACCCCACACACTGGCAGAAATACTGCTATACATCATGGAGACGAATGGCGTCTTCATAAATGAGGTGCAAGGCACTCAGGGAAACAGTAGGCAGTAGGCTAGACGCAGCAGGGTGTTTGTGTGGCTTCAGAAGGAACACAACATCGACTGCTCCAATAATGAGGATTGTAAAAGGATATCGACCGACCAAGGCCATGTTCAGGTCAAGCCGGAAAAGATAGATTACTACATTTCTTGTGATTACGTCTGTGTTGATTGAGAAGGTATCGGACCCCTTGCCCAAGGACGACAATTAAAGCTTGAGTAGGCAATTTGGAGAAACCTGCTGGAGTAAACTAGATCTTTTAAGTCTACAACTGAATAAAACTCAGCCCACACTTCAGGGCATCCCTCAAAAGCCACTCCCCAAAAACACATGACTGGCTTGCTACCTTTAGCATAGGAGATACAAAGGTAGCTCGGTAGGTAGACAAATAGGCCATCCAATCATTTCATTTGGGCCAAATTAAACTGATTAGACAGGCTTATTACAGGCCTGAGACAGTCAAATACACTTAGATTTTTAAATCTTTTGTCCGAGGATTAGACTTGTTGATTGCTGTCGGGATGTAAAGATATTTCAACAAATAATGCTATAACAAATAAGGCAAATTAATTATTTTCTACACCTCAGGGGATTGTCTTAGGCCATCTGGAAAGCTTGAGTATGTTAACACAACCACTTGGCTGCCCATGCACGTACAAGCACACGTTTACGAATCATCCAACTGTCAAACATTCATAGCATACCGCCATTTAAATTCACAATGCAATTGTGTATAAGTACTTGTCATGTGATTTTGATGTTCTGTACTCTAGATACAGGAATGAGTGCGAGTATCAAGAACAGCTCAGGAGCACGCTGGAACAGCTAAACAAGGTGAGCTTGTGTTTATTAAACTAGGCTTGGAATCAATACATCTGAACAATACCTAGATCTGCTATGAGTAGCCACATCGAGCCGTAATGATTCCAATTAAAAACAAAGTAAGCAGTTCAATACAGTCTCTTCTCCTCCGTTCTACCTTTCCGTCCCCTTCTCTTCAACCCCCCATCTCTCTTCTCCCCCCCCCCACATATTCCCCATCTCTTATATACTCATCTTCTCTCCTCATAACTTTGATCTTTTACCTCCTCAACCCTTCCTTTCTCCACCCCTTTCCCCTTCCTCTCCCCCCTTTCCTTCTGACGTCCTTTCCCCTCTCGTCTCCTCTATTGATCTAATTACCCTCTTCCTCATCTCATCCACCCCTATCCCTGATCTCCTATCCCTGATCTCCCCTCTCCTCTTCTTGCATCCTCTTCTACACCTCTCCTTCCCCTCCTCCTCCCCTCTCCACTCCCTTACTTAACACTACTCCTTCTTTTCCCCTGCCCCTCTCCTCCTCTCTTCTCCCCTCTCCTCCTCTTCCTCCTCTCCTCCTCTTCCTCCTCTCCTCTCCTCCCTCTCTCCTCCTGGTAGGAGGCGGACCAGGCTCTGCTGGGGAACCTGGAGCATCAGATCCAGAATCAGTTCCTTCAGGATGACATTCTGTCCACCAGAGACAGGCACAAGAAGGTCAGTGACACCATACAGATATTCAAGTTAGAATATCAGTATGGCTAGGGCTGCACGATTATGGCCAACATTATTATAATTATTATAATTATTATAATTATTATATTATTATTATTTTGGATCAATATTGAGATCACCATTAATTATCACGATTATTTGTTGATTTGAACCAAAACAAGTTTTATTGTCACATAGGCTCGTTATAACTGCTTTCACATCCATATAGTGCTTCCTGCTAATCAGAAGCGTTTTTAATTCGTCCATCAGACGTCCGACTTCAGCGAGAGATAGAATTCCATTGAAACTAGTGCACTGATTTACACAGCGCTCTATGCCCGTCTCACAGTTTCTGAAGCGTCTCGACGCCCGGGAAGTGACATGTTGGCGAATATTTTTAGATCTGACTTTTGTGTTCCCTCGCAATACTTTTGGTTCCTTCGCAATAACTAGGGAGAGCGGGCCGGGCTGCCCCCGGTCCCTGAAGCCCTGGCGTGCGTCCGGGAGTCCGGGAGTCCGTAGGTGTGAATTGATACACCTACGTTACGCTTAAGTCTCTCTCTCGCTTGCGGTGTAATTTCCACATCAGAGGCTTAAAGAGAGTGTTTTCTCTATCACTCTGAGGAGTGCTAGATTGGCGTTGCAAAAAAAAAAAAAAAAACCTTTGACGGAGCATTCTATGAACAGAATGATGCATTTGAAATATTGCTCGATCACGCAAATCTGATGGCGGGAAGCCAAAGCCAAAGTCGTGATTGTGATTAAAATTTGATTAATTGTGCAGCCCTAAGTCTGGCCTTGACTGGACAGCAATCGATTTCCAGTTAGGGGCACAACCTTATGTTGTTCAAAACTCCAGCCAATCAGATTAAATAACCTAGCAATGCCTCCCCCTTGCCCTTTTCTTCACCGGTGGTTGGAAGTAAAGCAAAAACATATTCTGCTCTAAGAAAAGCCTTCCATACTAAGTTATGTAACCTTTTAACATCGTTATCGGGCCCTTTTCGTATAAAACGGCTTTGATTGCTCTGTCGATATCTACAGTTTCCTCGGGCACCACCATTGTTTTGGAAATTGGGCAGACGGCTGTGGCCCATGTTTGTCATGAACTTCAACTCCATCCAAGAGTGCTAGTGCAAAACAATTTAAAAAGGGAAACAGAACTTAAAGAGATAAGGACGGTCTTACGAGGCTAAGGCACCTGTGAGAGATTAATTTAGTTATTATTTTTCTGCCCTCGATCTCGGGGGAGGCGGTTAAATGAGCCGTTAAAACCAAGATACATACAAGGTTATATTGGACAATTGATTTGATACCCATTGGAGTTAAGCTGGAGAGGCTCTGACAAATGGAGAATGAGGAAACCAAGCTTTAATAACAGATTTTCACGGCATTGCTCACGCTCGCTGTTGCATGAACTTATTATCCATGCATATATTAACCATGTCATGTAATGATTTTGGTGTCTGCCATGATGAAGGAGGGCCCTTGATAAAGATACCATGAGTTTTGTCACGGCTTAGATGTTATTATTCTCTCTCAGGATCAGAACAGAACAGGGTACAAAACAGGGTGCTCTTGGTATTCACTGGTAGTACATAACCAGCGCACCCAGTTCTGTACTCTGTTCTCTTCAAGTCTCTGTTCTCTTCGAGTAGAGTGGTTTCAGTGAACAGACATCTAGCCTTTACACATCAAAAGACAAGAAAGAGTGGTAGTGGTGTGGCATGACCAACACCACAATAACCTACCGCAATAATAAAAAGCCTGTGGGGTGCTTGGGACGTTGTCATCGAGCGAGGTTAATCAAAGCGGTATGAGCGGCTGCATGGATTCACGTGGTAATGTATGTTTTCCTGCCTGTCATGCGCGGTGACTGCCAATGTAAATGAAAGGACAACCCGGGGGCGAAAAATGGGTTTACAATCCCAAGAGGCCTGGCAAATGTGGGAACAGTGGCGGTCGTATAAACAAAATGTGATGAAAAACATAGTTCTGGTTTCTAAATCGCAAGGGGGTTCGCAAAAGGCCTGCATATCACAAATAGAGACTAGGGATTATTGTAATATTTCAAATGATTTTCACGTCATAATGAATTCTTAGGTTTTCCTTTAGAGTAAATTCTATTTTTGGACAAATGGACCTGAAATGTCATTATGGAAATAAGCGGCTAGGGCCCGCAATAGTTATTTGATATTATGAGGCAATATTCCACCGTCTCACACAGATATTTCTAGGGGGCTGATGGCCATGAATGATAATGGTACATAAGTAGACCAAAAAGCCCTCATAGTTATTGAGTCCGATAACACAATGCCAATCCAAATGGGATTATTTTATGAAGGTATGCTAGCCCTGTGTCGCATGAATCAGATGAACTATATTGAAAATCCTTAAACCTTCACACTTCCCTTTATGCTGCTAGTCTCATTTCTGTTCCGTCTGTTCTCTGTTATGAGCTTCAGAGCCGACAACAGACGAGGATCAAACCGTATCAGGCTGCTCTATCTAAATCGGTCGGGTCCTTTTGTGAACATTCTGGTGAAATTAGTATTTATCTAGTAAATACAAAATTCGTTATCTCCGTTATTCGTTATCATATGGCGAGATAATGGTTAGCTAATATTTAATATATAATTAGGTGAGTGCTGCAAGCAGCGCTGAACTATTGTTATTCTTAGGCTGTATTCTTTCTAACTACTTCGACCTAACTACTTCCAAAAGTGTTCACCTAGAGCCACTTTTAAAATGTTCATATTAGCTATTTAAGATATTCTACTTTTCAAATATTGTGGCGACCGTGGGCGTGGACGCCGGTTCCGAGTGCCGCAAAGGATCCTGGGAGGGTTCAGACTATTTATTAGTCTGTCCTTCTAGCACCTTCCTGGGTCCTTTGCGGTAGTGACATTAGGGGTGCAGTAATTAGTGCACACCTAGGTGAAGGTGGAGTTGAGGGAATTCGGACACCCCCACCGAGATGCATAGGGTGGTGGTATAATCCCTGTGTGGTGTTTGGAACATGAAAGTGGCAATCGATTAAAATGATTAATCAATAGGAAAGTTGATCGTTTGACATCAGGCGTTTGTGAGTGGGGACCCCCATTTATATGGCGTGTATAAGTGTTTCATACCCAGTTTACTTCCAGTAGAAGCTAAATGCTTACGTGCTTGAAAACAATCTTTTTTTATGTCATGCTGTCTACACAAATGATATGTCGGATGAAAGCTAAGACTCCAAGGAGTCCAATCGTACAAGCCTTATCATTTTGCTGCCTGTAGATTGCTGTCATTTTACAGCAGCATACTGTATGTTGAGGTTACTGCCAGCTAGCTGTATTCATATGATACCCGGTGACTAAACAGTACCTTACTGGCGAAACTGCTGTCAGTACCTTCCTGTCATTTTACGGTGAAACGTTTTACAGTCCAGTCTACCTGTAGACATGTCCATGGGCATTTGTCCCCAGCCTTACCCCCAGCTGCTCCATAATAGCATGAATCTGAAGTCGCTGTGAGTCACCATGGGGATAAACGCCTCAACTAAATGGGAATAGTGCATTGGTTATATGTCCTCGTCCTTCAGAACCTGGCGGAGATCCAGACGTACGTGAACATCCTGCACCAGATCAACCAGACTGCCCCCCTGCTGCAGAGCATGTCCATGGGCATCTCCGAGGTGAGGTCCTGCCGGTGGTCCCTCAGTGTGTGCAGATAGCTGTGTGTGGACGTGGATCTGTATGTCTGTGTCTGTCCGCATGTGCACGCAAACATTCGATTTTGTGTGTGTGTGTGTTTGCAAAATTGTGTGTGCACTCAAACAACACAATACACACACATACTGTCACAGGGTGTGTTTGTGCACGTGTGTGTGTGTGCGTGCGTGCATGCGCGTGTGTGCGCGTGACTTTGTGTTTGCCCTTCTGTGTGCATATAGCGTGAACCGTATGACTTTGTGTGTGTGCGTGTGTCTGTGTGTGTACGTGTATTTGTGCACGTGTTTGTGTGTGCCTGGCGTGCGTCAGAGCGAGTGATTGAGTGTTAGTGTTCAGTGATAGACACTGACCCCACAGCTCGAGACAGAAGAGGGACACGGTGACGCAGAGCCCGTCACACCACCGTAATGAGGCTCGCCGCTATAAGCCGTGTTTGCTTACTCCTGTCAATTTGCACCACGGTGGGGAGTGATGCCGTCCAGTTGTCTTTGCGTTCTGCTCTCGAGGGCACCATTTAGCACTCAGCACTCAGCACGTCAATTGCAGTGCTCATGTGCTGCCTGTCAATCCGCGCGTTACGATGCATGCTAATTGTGTTGTGTTGCGGTTCTATGTCGTCAACGCACCCTTAAGTACCCTGGCCAATAGACATTGACGAGTCCCGCTAGTCCAGATACAAACACCCCACGCGTGATGCTCAGGTCACCATGCCGTGTAAACGCCTGCTATGGATTGGGGAACTGTCGTACTGAGGAGGCAGGTGGAGCGTAATGTTGTAGGGTAATGGCTGCTCACAGCCAGGGGGGCGTAACCAAGAACTGTACTTGTAGGAAAAATACTCAAACCTAGTGACATGGATTCTTTCACTTGCAAGTACACTCTGGGACTGCCGTTTATTTCATATTTTATATATGTGTATTTGTTCATCGCATACTGTATAGGGGCTAAATAGTGGACCCTTTCCTTGTCGTAAGTATTACACACACATTGTCACAGAAACACTAAAGACTTTTACTTCCAACATCCAACCCACCTGGTGTTCTGTATGTGTGTATGTGTATGTGTATGTGTGTGTGTGCATCTGTGTGTGTGCATCTGTGCGTGCGTGTGTGAGCTTGCGTGTGTGTGTGTGAGCTTGCGCGCACATGTGTGTGTGTGTGTGAGCTTGCGTGCGCATGCGTGTGGGTGTGTGTGTGCGTGTGTGTGTATGTGTATGTGTGTGTGTGCATCCTTGTGTGCGTGTGTGAGCTTGCGCGTGTGTGTGTGTGAGCTTACGCGCGCATGTGTGTGCGTGTGTGTGCGTGCGCGCATGTGTGTGCGTGTGAATGTGTGCGTGCATGCTACACGAATGTGTGTGTTTGTCCTGGTGGTGTATAGGACCAGGAGAGGCTGCTGACCCAGAGGAGGGTCCCGGAGCTCCAGACCCAGCTGGAGGAGTACAAGAGCGCCATCTGCCAGCTGCAGATGCAGAAGCAACGCCTGCAGACGGAGGTGGGTCCCATGACATGATCCCACGTGCGTCACCATGACAACAGCCACTGCCACACGACACAGCCCACACATACGTGGAAATAGACAACACACGCATACGCACACACAATCAAAAAGATGGCAATCCTTGAATGAACAAACACATATCTGTACACATGATCTTCTAGTCCTATAGGAACTAGACGTAACCAAAATAGCACAGCATTCAAATATGATAAACCGGGGTGAGGTAGCTTGACATTCAGGGATTGCACACAATATAATGAAATCTTTGTATGCGGTGATATTGATTTAAGGTAGTCGCTTTCTTCCCTCCAGGTATTTTCCAAAGACAAACCTCTGCTGTCTGCCCAAATGTCAATCTCTCTCGCTCTGCCTATGTTTTGTGCCATGTATTTTCTAACCGTCTGGATCGAATTAGTGTAATACAATTGTTTTAGGGAAATAAATGGTCACCCTGTGTTGATTTAATTAATATGAACATGTTTTATGGCACTGTGTGACATTCAATATGAATGGCCACTGAAATGTAGACCCACTAACAGGACAGGCGGTAATTTCTCCTTGTTTTAAAAGTGAAGTTGATGGTTAATGAGGGTAGGATAGTCAAGTGTAGGGCTTTGGACTTGTAGCTGAAAGGTTCCGGTTTTTAAACCCCAAATTCCAGAGCCTACCTGTAGACATTCTCAGGCGATATACCGTAACCCTATACCTGCTCAGTAATGGCTGAAAAACATAATATTCCCAAACCTGTTAAATCTGTTAAATTATTACATTCTAAATGTCAATAATACATAGTTAGGTTGACAGGTAAATTAATAGTTGCCAGTTCATTTGACAGTTAGGTTGACAGTTCAGTTGACAGTTGACAGCTAATTTGACAACTAAGTCACGTTGACCGGCGAGTCGACAGTTCAGCTTCCGTCGCACTGTTGGGAAGAGGCTCATGTCACTCGCTAAGTGCGTTATCCCGTCATTTCACTCTTGAAAACACAATTGCGTCATAATCTCTCCCCCTCTCTCCCTCTGCCCCAGACGGGGGGGCTTGAGCAGGCCATCAAGAGCACACAGGACGGCTACGACGACGAGATCCAGGCCTACAACGACCAGATCGAGGCGCTGCGCAAGACCATCGAGGAGGCGGAGCGTTCCCTGGAGCGCTACACCAGCGAGTGCCGCCACCTGGCCATGTACCAGACGTCCCTGGAGAACGAGCTGGAGCGCTACAAGAGGATCATCGAGAACGAGGACAACCGGTAAGGAGCTCCGTGCCGGGACTACAATGGGGCTGTTAAGATCTTAAAATATGATGACGAAATTGCTTTTAATTAAAGAAGCATGAGACTTTCAGGGTTTGTTCTTGATGAGCTAAGCTTTCATTTAAGATGTGGAGGCATTCTCAGTTTGACCCCTGAGGTCAGATAGAGGTCATTGACCTCTGTAATATGTCGTGACACTACAGGTGAATGGGGTCCAAATGTTAAATAATAGATAATACCATGACATTTTCCTTAGTTGATTACTCATGTTAAGCTAAGAAAGAAATGTATTGCAAGTTTTTTTGTAGTTTAATGTTTACATTCAAATACAAAAAAGGCCTTATCTCATTACAAAAAATGTTAATTTGCATAATTTTTTTAAAACTGAGGCTAGCAAATTATTTTTTAATGGACTTCAAGAAAAGATTCAATGGTGCAATGGTACTACTGAGTCTGCTGTTTATCGCTCTGTACTGTTGGACAGTCAAAGGAGAGAGAGCAGCACACAACCTTTTAGGTTCAAGTGCAGGAACTTCTGAAACCACACCCATTGCCCCACCCCTTGAACTGTGGGAAAATAACACCCCGTTTACACAAAGGGAAAACACAGATATTTCCACGTGGTTTGGCCTCACACGAAAACCTAGTTTTTATCACAGAAAACAACAACTTCTATAAACCCAAAGTGGAGATTTTGGAAAACTCTAGTTTCGCGGGTTGCATGTAAATAGGGAATCTGCTGTTTTTTGCATAGCGACATGTTGGTATCTCGTTTGTTTGGAGTCTCTGATTGGCCAATTGACCAACAAGCGGTTTTCGGTGACTCAAATTAAAAACATTCCAGGTTTTCTTTTTCTGCTCAACAAAGTACAAAAAATATGTTGCTATCCACCGGCACGCATGTCCGTCTCCCTTTCAACAGTTTGTTGTGATGCGTTGTTCGTGCGTGCAAAAGGCTACGCTCACATGGGGAGGGCTGCCGTAACACATGCGTAACACATGCACAAATAACAGCAGAGCTTTGTGTTTGTTTAGGCACAAAGAGGAGCAAACCACGTAAAATAGCAGTCATAAGGCAACATCAAAATATATTAAATTGATATTTACCATCGATATGGCAGCATTGTCTCAAATAAAGCTTTTTAATCTTGCATTTATGAATACATTTGCAGAGGGATTTTTAAAATGTATTATTTTTAGCCTGATTGATATCACATTTTATTCCAAAAAACTTGTTGTTTTAAGGCTATTGAGAGTATATTCTGCATTACAGGATAACAGAAGTAGATGTCCATAAACCCCTCTGTAATTCCTTTCCCAACTTATATGACAACAAAATGAAAAAAATATTTTGAGCCTGGCTTTATCACACGATCTGATTTAGTTTTTAAAAACTGTAATCAAATTAGCACATTTTTTATGAGATAAGGCCTCATTTGTGTATTTAAACATTAAAATACAAAAAAACTAAATTTTTCTTAGCTTAATATGAGTATTCAACTGAGAATGTTCTATGGTATCTATTATTTAACGTTTTGACCCAATTCACCTGTAATGTCACAACATATTACAGAGGTCAATTACCTCTATCTGACCTCAGAGGTCAAACTGAGAATGCCTCCACATCTTAAATGAAAGCTTAGGTCATGAAGAACAAACCCCTGAAAGTTTCATGCTTCTTTCATTAAAAGCAAGATGGTTGCGCTTAACAGCTCCACTATAGAACAACACCTGCCAGCAGGCAATTAGAAAAGGTCACTTTTGAGCCATCAATCAATTTGAGGATTTACCTCAAATGTATCAAATCCAATTTGATAAGAGTTGTTTAGGTCATTTATCAAGAACAAATACCAAAAACATTTGCTGCCTAATAATTCAGATATGTAATAATTAGTTTTTTGGATCATTATAACATGAATAGTGCTTGGTTACTTACTTCTTGGCTACTTAAATCGTAACAGAACTCTGTTAGAACAGAGGTAGCCATCAGCCCCATGCGTTCCTCCTGCTCCTTTAAACACGTATGAACACATGTCGCTGCCGCTCGGCACCGTCGCCAACGCAGATGGCGCTAACTTCAAAGACGTCAAAGTACAGACTGTGCTCACACATGTGTCCTCGCTAAATTGTACCGGATTGTACCAATTAAAAACGCCAATACAATAAATGGATTCAGACGTTTTCGCAGTATTTCAACAAAGGATTAGTGTGTTTTTTTCACAAGGACACAGGCTTCAGTACAGAGGGTTCTGTCAGAAAATAATGATTCATCATTGGAAAGTGGTTGAAGAAGCCAGTGTGGATTTGTCCTCGGCCATCTGCGCTGGTGTCAAGAGTGTGACTCCATAGCAACGTGTGTTCATCCATGTTCAGACGGGCCGCAGGGGCTCCGGGTTCATGGTGGGCTCGGGTGAAACCATCACAGGGATTCAACTTGACAGCCAACAGGGCTGTACTTTGTTAGAGTTAAGAGTACTTTGTTGTTGCACACAGCAATGAGGTCAGAATGAAAAAGATAACCGAGAAACATAAGTAAACACAAGTAAACATAATCAGCAGTCAAGAGTAATCAAGGTAACCCATATTTGCCCAACGAGACACAGGGGGAACCAGCCTGGGGATTAGGCCAAGATAGTGGTAAATAAATGTTACATGATGTTATTGTTAAGTGTGGGATAATGGTCCCCTTAAGGAGGTTTCAGTGATGCACTGTAAATATATTTGATTTGACATTAGACAATGAGCATATTAATCTGTAGACAATTTCCAGAAAACGCATATCCGGAAAAACAACACATGGTTGAAGACTTCAACCACGCACTCTGTTTACTAGGTCACAGGTGTATTTCCTTACGTCCGCCAACAGATGGCAGTGCTGTACCACAGTCACTTCCACATCGGGCTGTCGCTCCATTCAGTTCACGCTTTAAAATTTCAGCATAAACGTTCTTTCTCTTTCATTCTTATTTTGTATAACTAATTATAACAGGTCTATATGGAACATGTCTACCCAGATATCCCCTTCACACCGGCTATTACCGCCGTTGTCTGCTTGAACCTCTGTTCTGATCCCTGCAGGTTGAACTCGGCGATAATTGGCACACCCATCACTCTGTTCACCACTAATTGTTGCCACACGCACCCCCCTGCCGCGCCCAGCCGAGGGAGAGGTGAGTTTACCAACGGCCGTTATCATCATCTCTATTCATTAAACATTCAAATCACCGGCTATTGTGTCGTCGGCCCACTCGGCTTCATCAAGTTCTTAGAAATCCAGCCTCCACTCGAGGCGGAGTGTTCAGCGGCTCAGGGGAGAGGGTAGAACGCGGACAAAATGCAGTCTGACATGTGGAGAAACCAAAATGCAATTTCTGTACCCACGACGCGTGTCCGTGCACAACATGCACAAACATACTTGAATGCCACACACTGGATTGATGATAGACGAGGTGAAATTTGTAGATATTCAATACATAAATATAAGATTTCCCATATATGATAAAATTGCTCTCCTCCTTGCCGATACAAATACCAATATTTATATAAATACTAAGCTACTATAGGCAGTACTGTACACATCGCTAACCAAACACATTTAGAATGCAATCTGCAATTGGAAGGTCAATTGCATGTCTATTATCAATAAGAAGTAGAAGTAGTTAACATCACCCATTAATGTCAGCCACATTCCCCCTGTTTACTGACATGGCCCATAACACATTAGCCGCGTACCGACCAGGACTTTTTCAGTCCCAGGCTTTTTATTTGGCTACGCCCACGCATTAGCTCCCCTTGTCATCGCGTACGCACCACAGGGAAGTCCGAGAGGCTTATCAACGGAGCGTGGACGAGCTACAAGCGGCTCAGAAAAGTACCACCTCTGCTGGAGGACTTTCTGAGCCGCTGTAAGAGTCCCTGAGGGGTGGATCCTGGGCGGATCCTCTCTCCAAACCGCACCCACAAAACCTCATAGCAGGAAAAGTACGCCTGGTCGGTATGCGGCTATTGAATG
>OMLJ01032722.1:0-10802 GCA_900302595.1 Gadiculus argenteus | reverse complement strand
GGGTGTGAATGGTGTTTAGAAAGCAAATCTGACATCCTTCCCCTGTCTATTCGTACCTGATAAGCGGTTGATATGTACAGGTCAATGGCAACGCTTGAAGGACAATGTCAAGGCTTAAAGGGTGTGTGGGTGTGTGTATGAGTCTTTTTCGTCTGTTGTTATGTGTGTGTGTGTGTGTGTGTGTGTGTGTGTGTGTGTGTGTGTGTGTGTGTGTGTTGTCAAAGTGTCTGTATGCATGCACACGTGCAGTGGGGGCCCAGTGGATTCCAAAGTTGTTTATTTCCAGGGCTAAACCGGGTTTCAGGCAGTCCAGGTTACCCCCAAACACACATTGACCAAATACCGAAATCCAAACCATGTCTACGCCCTTCGTCGTTACCTGAGATCTCTTTGGCTCTGGGTTCAGTCATTCTTAGCGTCTCATCTGTCCAAATGCCAGTCTGTATCAATTCTCATACCCATGGTAAGACAAATCCATTTGAGGTGTCAAGTACCTCATACTGGGATTATGATACCTGCTCCTTTTAAAACCACCAACAATGTCCAGAGAAGCAGTGCAGTACCTGTTTTCCCAAACAGATCATAACGGATTCCACTATTGTAGACATACGCACACACATTCAGGAAGCGGTTGTCTTTGTCTTTGTTTAGAGAATGACGTACGAGTACGAGTCAACGTTTAGAAGTGGATGCCAGGTTTACAACTAAGGATCAGCTTTTGGTAGCCAAAATTCATAGAATGCTGGGGCTGATGTTGTTCCCCCGGCCACTGCACCGCACATCTCCACCATGTTGCATTACACAAACTATTTGTTTTTGCAGTTGGTAAATGCAAACAAAAAGGTTAAAAACAGACAACTTGAAAAGGAAGCAAATTCTGAACTTGTGTTATTTTAACCAAACCGTCTCTTGAACATGCCCTGGGCACATCCGAATCAACATTCATTAGTTTAATTTTGATTCCAATTTTGTACACATGGGGAAACCTGGCTCTGTCCTCAGAAACTCCAACTAAATTGAGTAAGCAACAAGTCAATATATATAAAAAAAAATAAATAAATATATACAGTATATATATATATATATATTAGAAATATTTTGTTCATGTACGTTCTGGGCTGGGGGGTCCGGGGACCCTCGGAACTATATCCAACCGAGTTGAGGAATTTCAAATTGGTGGGATGGCTTTCCGATACTTTTTCTGGGGTGTATTTATAGAGTCTGAGGTCAGGGAGGCATAGTTGCGCATTCGGACGTGGCCTTCTTCAACCTCGCCATGTTAAGCGATGCTGAGGCAACCCGGTGGGGGGAGGGACAGAGAATGGACATGTCATTCCATTCTAAATCTAAACATCTATGTTTATGACAGTAGTTGCCGGGCCCGCTGTGAGTAGCCCTGCTATAAAGCCCCACCTCCTCACTACTGGACTTTGTGGACATGCCCGCAAGCCAGCCAAATAGTCATCGTAATCAAGGGAACATAAATAGTGTTTTTGCTGCATTTATAAACATAAATCAACATGAGGGTCTATAGGTAACATGGTCTATAGGAAACGTGTTGTTTTGTACATGATGTAGGATCAGCTCTGGTCAAAAGATGGTTAGGACATTTTACATTTTGAATGAAAAGTGAATGAATATTAGGAACAAGCAATAGATTTAGAGCCAAATAGACATAGAATAAAAAAGTATCCATTACATTATAATTACAATGAACGTCATCCATGACATCAGCGAGAACCTCGACTGACTTAAGGATTGGCGTGCCTCAGCCGGTCTGCTGTCAAGGATACCCACGCTGGTTGCAAAGCAGTGATGCTGTGTTTTTCTAGTAAAAGCAACAGACACCCAGGAAGCCGATCACAGTACCCTATCGTTGAATGGCTCACACTTTGCTGTGGAAGAGCACACGATTGGGGAGGAGCCTCTGAGGACATGAGGACACCCCCCTCCATATCAGAACCAAAACTAAACCAACATAATGATGCCATGCTCTAAACAAAAAGTATTTCCAAAAATGCTCATCAAAAGTACAAGTAAATTTTTCCACTGGCAGTACATTCAAAATAAGCATTGCTCACGGCATGGAAGTCGTTAACGCCTATACACATATGGTACTTTCATGTCTTTCCACGCCAAACCAAGCGATGTGTCAAACATTAAGCTCCATTAAAATCTGGTGATATCAGGAATGAGCCCTGGTACCCTTCCTCTGGCTCCTCTGTGGAAAGCAGGCTATCATCTGTCTGTCCGCCCCTGCTGAACAGATTAGTGTAAATGATACCCATTCCCACAGGTAGGTAACACAACACAGATTATTATTCTGTGCAGCAGTGTCTTGCGTGGACTCTTCCTGTGACATGAATCATTGAGCAGGGAACTGTAACCCACACGGCCTGTTATCGCACGGCAAAGGGAGAGGGTCAACTTTGCTGTTGTCTTTTCTGGATAAACATCGGCGTCGCTCTCTTGCCTTATAAATCATAGCTCCAAATACAGCCATGAAGTGGATTCAGACTAGATTCTTAAACACGTTCAGATTCAACATTTATTCCTGATTGTAGTCATAATAAACCGTAATCTGACCATGAGTCAAAGCCTAAAAGCTATGTGGTGGAGAAGCTTAGGTCGTAGAGAGTAAGAACGTCATGGGAAAAAGCTATGGTTGACCTGCCTGTTACACTTACCCTTTTCAAACCATTTATAAGGGCTGATCTCTTAAATCAACCAGAGAATGCACACTACAGAACTAGAAAAAGTCAGTTGTTGTTACAGTGACAGTTAGGAATTCTGTATATATTCTTCAGTAAAGTCAGTGCACCTGCTCACAATTAATCCTTAAATCTCATCCAACAGCTTTACTCCTCTCCCATTGTAACCCCTGGCAACTGCTTCTGTGTCAACAGAAATCTTGGACAGCCTATGCTGCCGAGTACAGCCTAGTGTTTCGCCACCACCACCACCACTACCATTGGCTAGCTTGAAGTTGAATGAATGGCTTGAAACTCTTGCCCT
Organism: Gadiculus argenteus; assembly: GCA_900302595.1. Taxonomy (NCBI): domain Eukaryota; kingdom Metazoa; phylum Chordata; class Actinopteri; order Gadiformes; family Gadidae; genus Gadiculus; species Gadiculus argenteus. The sequence continues at coordinate 7,787 of OMLJ01032722.1, read as the reverse complement.
ATCAATGATGCATGAGAGTGTACCTTTAATGCGTTCTTGAGCTCATTCCCAGGTGAGTGCGACTAAGTGGTGGGACACACCGAGCTGTCCAGAACCGGATTTTATTCAGTTATTGGTAAGTGGCGATTATTTCCTTTGCTTCCTAGTTCATTATTAGACTTGTAAGGCTTAAATCCAGGTAATTTAACACTCAAATCATGTCAAATAATCAAATTAATATGGATGAACATAAATTGATTTGGACTAGAATGTCTAAGCATGAAAAGGTTTATGCTTGGAATAAAAGTAGGCCTCCTACAATGTTAGTACGTTTTTTTATTTGTTACAATGAAATAGAATATAAACCACTCTGTCAATAGTAATACAGATAAGAATCATGTATATCGTCTGCGCTTTTCATTTGTTCAAGTGAAATACATTAATATGTAGAACAATGAAAACCCATGAATATTGTACTATCTATTGTCTATCAAATTTTTTTACATTGTTAAAGTTACAAAATATTACATATTTTTTTAATTAAAACCAGGGGAATCAAATCAAAAGTCAAGATGGAGCTCCTGGGCTCCACCCTGACAGCCACTTACGCGCGGCCCAAAACCAGCCACTTCCTCCCCGCCATCTCCACCATGGCCGCCAGCTACCGGGGCACCCAGCTCCCCCTCACCTTCAACCCCGTCTCACACCAGTGGCGGAGCAACAACTACCTCCGGGCCGGCACCGCCATCCCGTCCATCCGCCAGGGAAGGGACGGGGACCTGGACCTGGTGCGCTCCAACACCATGTACCACCCGTCCAACCGAGCCGTGCTGAGCACCCGCTACACGCCCGACGACTGGTACAAGTCCAACCAGAGCAACTACCGCGAGTCCGAGTCGTCCCGGAACAGCGCCGAGCGGCTGCGGAAGGACACCCTGAGGCTGATGCAGGACCGCGAGCAGCTGACCCGCCGCACCCAGGAGTACACCAGCAAGAACATCGGGGAGCGGCTGAACGACATCGTCTTCTGGAGGTCGGAGCTCAACCACGAGATAGACAACATGGTGACGGAGATCGCCGCCCTGGCCGATGTCAAGAGGAGGCTGGAGAGGGCCCTGGCCGAGACTGAAGGACCCCTGCAGGTTCGGGGATTGTGTGTGTGTGTGTGTGTGTTGGTGTGATATCAAGTGACTACCTCGATGGATTGTGTACTTGAATACGCCTGTATGGGTGACTTCCATCAACGACCCTTCGCAGCCCAGCATTGCGTTTGTTTGTATAATTGATGGATCTATGGACCGAATGGACCGCAACTTGCCATTTCCAGCAGGGCCCCTCGGTGTGGGTCCTCTGGATCGGTTAACAACAGAGGAAGGGCCTCACTCACTGGTTATCAGGTCACATTCTGTCCAGTTTAAGTTACCAGGCAACCTTCTAGCGGAGGCATACAGGTAATGTGTTGTTTTCCCATGAATACTTTTGGGCGTCAAGGTTGTATTCCACCTGATCTGGCTGGAGAAATAGAGATACCCTCCATATCCGATGACAGGAGGTGTTTGCCTGGACCCAAACGTCAGAATATTAATTAATCTTACCAATGTTTATCTTAATCTGACCGCTTTCACCTGTCTAAAATGAGTGGTTAATCAGTTAATTAAACCTACCCCTCACCTCAAGGAACTGTATTAATCTCCTATTTACACAAAGCCTTTACCCCAAAATGACCTAACCTAAAGGAATTTCATCACTGAACCGAAGGGCTTTCATCCCTGCTCTGCCATCTACATCCCATCTCGAATTCTCTGATTTAATCTTCCCAGTTTCCCCTATACCCTCACCACTTCCAAGGCTTTAGTGTATTCCAATGCCTGATTAAGGTGTATAAAGTTGCCATAGGGACATCCATATCAAGTTTCCAGTGTGGTTCCGCTGTCCATTGTATAGTTTTTCTGAGGCAACAATACATTTGATTTCACTGTATAGGGCTGTTCTAGTGACCAACACAGAAGACATTCTTTGCACTGATCATTATACCGATCTGTGTTCGCTGATCTTTCACTGGTTCCCTCACTTGGAGGATTGATTGATTGATTTGTCAACAGGTATCCCAAGAGTGTCTCTACCACAGAGAGAGGCGGATGTCCATCGACCTGGTCCACGATGGTGTGGAGAAGAACCTTATAAGGGTATCATCCATACATCACTTGTGTCCTTGAGGATGTGTGAGTAATTTGAACACTGCCGATTTCAATGATATCCATCAAAATTATTAATTCGTATCTGTGTTGTGTTGTGGTGTGCAGGAGGTGGAAATCATCAAATCCTGTCAGGAAAGAATGAGGAGACATCTCGACAGAGCCATCGCTCAACTGGCGTGAGTCTTGGTCCAGACATACAGGGTTTCATGTTCTATATACAGCATACAGTATACTGTTATTTTAAGTTTGAATCCATCCTGTATCATATCATATATATAATCCTCACAGCAATGGTCACAGTTGAAATAGCTCTGACCTACTGTAACACCAAGGGCATTCAATACACTTTTACAATGGCGACGACGAATTTAAGGAGCAATTTGTCGACATACCGGCGTGCCTTTCAACTGTGGCCCGTGCTGCGTGGGTTAACCCAGGTCAAACCGAGCCGCCCAGCACGAGCTAGAGAGGGATCTGAGCGACAAAGTGTCTGCCCAGAGGATAGACGACAGGTGCCACCATCTGAGGAACACTTCGGACGGGATCAGCTACTACAGAGGAGTCGACAGGCTGGACCCCTCGTGAGTTCCCCGTCAACACTGTGATGGACTCATCAGTTTGCGTATGCAGGGAATAACGTGGGATGGCTGGAGGCATGTTTGGAACATCAGCAGTGAATGGATGACACAATTTATGTGACAAAACAATGCATGAATGTTTGAATGTTTCAATTAATGTTTTTAAGAGTATGACAACATTGATAAATGAATCCATCCATTGATGTACTGTATGTATGGATTGATGAAATGTATGAATGAATCAATGAATGCATGAACGATCAACTAACCTTTCATTAAAATTAGGTAATGCAGTATTAAGCAAGTAGCTATATAACAATTCGTATTATTGCTATAACTAATTTAAATGGTTAATTGATGTTATTGTCAAGTGTTACCAAAGATTTAATGAATACATTGATTAATGAGTCAATTAACCAATGAATGCATAGATGAATTAATCAATTAACCAATTGAAGAACTAGTCAATGAATATGCGGATGAATGAATACATTAACTCTTCCTCTTAACGGTGGATACAAGCTGTGTCTCTGTTGTTCTGCTCTGTCAGCCTCTCCCTACCAGAGTCCTGGTCCAAGTTCACCGATGACAACATCCTGCAGTCCCAGAGCCAGCGAGCCGCCTCCCACAAGCTGAGGGATGAGATCGAGGTTCTGCTGAGCACCACGTCCAATGACATGTGGACCCAGTTCAACAGCGCCAACGTAGCCTTCACCAACCGCATATCAGAGATCGCCGACACTAAAAACAGCCTTCAGACACACCTGGCTAAGGTGACTTGATTCAGGTCTTGTAGAAGTTTGTCTATATCTCTTCAGACCTGGCTACGATGACTTGAATTGGCCATGTTGACTTGGCTAAGGCGACTTGACTCTTGACTTAGTTAAAGTGTCTTGACTTGTCTGAGGTGACTTGACGTAGCTTAGGTGTCTTGACCTCGCTAAGGTGACAGAGTGACTTGATATGGCCAAGGTGGAGCTCTCACCTGTTGAGTCACGTGTCAGTGTCAATGTCCATGACCGAGCCAGAGGACTTGTTTGTGTGAATTTGTATTCACATTTATTCCCATTCTAATTCCCCTTCTATTCAAATGTGTGCATCAGATTTTATTTTTGACTATGCCTTTGAAGGGTCTGTAAGGGAAATTGGCAGTCTTGCAGGCATTTACTACTTACCACTTCATCATTACATCGACCTCTATGAGGGTTAAAAGAGCTATATAAAACCTTAAAAAAACAACACATTCATCAATATTATTACATAAAATATGTTCAAGGCTTTCAAGTGCATCCAAGGGTTTCTTTAAAATATAGTAATTATAGCAATCATTAACTTGTGTCTTAGTGACTGAACTACTATGCAACAATTAAGTCTAATGTTTTGCCTAGATTTAGCCAGTGTTAGTTTATTTTTCTTACAGCCTCTGCACACACCAAGACTACATTAAATAACATACCATTGGTATACCAAAAGAGGCTTTTACACGTATCTTCATTTACTTAATTTATTCAAGCCTTTTCTCTCTACACACTCAGAACTGGTTCTTGAGTCAAGTAACAATAAACTGGACAGAAAGTTCTCAATTATAAATGAAAGCCATGGAAACAAATGGTGTTGTTACCTGAGCTTTTAAAAATACATCACTATTGTTTTCACGTGCTGCGAATACTGTCCAATGAGAGAATTCCTAGAAGAATGCATTGTTCCAAGGGTAAGAGTGACGGGACAATGCAACTGCAGTTAATAAACACAGTTGGCATGAAATACTGCGAGGCGGTGTGAGCTGTCAGTTTATAAACGACCTGAGCAGCTGCTAAACCAATCAACTGATATCTGGACGGTCAAAACTCTGACGCTAATTAAACAAAGAGGCGGGAATGTAACAGCTGATTGAGGATCAACCACGTCACTCATTGCCCGCAGTAACCTAAAGCAGATTTTCTAGTTCTCCGACTTCAAATCCTAGCCAGCGCCTATTTTGGCTTGGGGACCAGTTCCTTTTAAACTTGACTTACAGTGTGTGTCTAACAATGTGTGCTCAAAATGTAGCAGAGTCAAAAGCATGACACTAGGCCCAAGAAAGACAATTGAAGAAAAATACTACAGTAAAAAAAACAAAAAAACTTGTATCTGAATGCTTAGAAACGCCCTGCTCTGGAGTCGCTACAGCCAGTCAATAATCTAGTTAGGGATCATGACGTGCACAAGCTCAACCCATTCTATTTATTGTGTGAAGGCCCCCGTCCAAAGACGGGATCCTTAAACAGACACTTTGTTGATTTGTGAGTGCTATATTCTTCCCTACTCCACACTGAAAGCTATTGTTCTGGGAGTTGACTTTTGAAGGGCTTATGGGGTTTGAAATGAGATCAGCTGTTGGGCGGGCTCATTTGCTGTAGAGCAGCTGTGATGTTAGTCACACGGTCTTTAATAAAACCTGGTTGGCTCTTAAGGGGCACTTAGGATTGCAGGGAGAGGTGAGTCAGAGGCACGAATCTGATACTGTTAAGTATCTGACACGGTTCAATACACCTCCTTTTTTAACCACTAAAACCACTAAACTTTCTCTGCTCTGTTTGCCGGAGTCCCTGACTCGTCTCCTTCCCACTGGCGTTCGCAGACCCTGCAGGAGATCTTCCAGACGGAGATGCTGATCGAATCCCTGAAGAAGGCTCTGAGGGACAAGGAGAACCCACTGAAGGTGGCCCAGACCCGGCTAGAGGAGAGGACACGCAGGCCCAACGTGGAGCTCTGCAGAGACAACCCTCATCACAGGTCTCTTCACCACAAGCGCTCACTCCACACCATCTTTGCATACTACATTGAAGACATTGGCGTTACGCTTTGACCGATGTCAATTCACGTTAATAATACTTTCAACGGTGTCTACCAATAAAATCTTTGGGTTATGGTTAGACCAACGTCATTTCACGTTAAAAATCCTTTCAAAGATATATACATAAATAAAACGATAATAAATAAACCGTGTTGAGCATTCTGCGTTGAGCCAATGTGATCTTAGGTGAACTAGGTGAAGTCTGAACAAGTGTCTTGAGTCTTGTGTGGAAGCTGGTGGGCGACGATTATTTCTCCAATAATCCATCCCCTCCCCCCTGCTTAGGCTGGTGGGCGAGGTGAGGGAGATCGAGGAAACCATCCATAAGCTCCGGGACAGGCTGATGGAGGCTGAGTCCACTCTGCACACCCTGGTCAAGACCAAAGTCACCCTGGAGCACGACCTGTCCGTCAAGGCCAACTCCCTCTTCCTGGACCAGGACAAGTGTATGGGCATGCGCAAGACCTTCCCCAGCACACCCCGACTGGTGGGCTACACCTAACTGCCCCCCCCCCGGCGCCACACCGCAACCCCCCTAGAGGAGGTGGGCGACCTAGCCCTGTTGGTGACCCCACGCACTGTGCTGTGTTAAGGGCTGATTATTGTTCGGCACGTCGACGCAATGCAAGGAGCATGCATTCACTTTGACGCAGTCAGGAACTTGTTTGGGTTTTGCGTTGGGTTTTAGTTAGCGGACCAAACTGCTGCCTCGCCTCAACGGAGGGTTCACATTTTTGGGAGGAGCACGTCAGGCCCTTGCGGTTGACGCAAGGATGTAATGGGTCCATAAACCCCCTTGCATTGCATCGACGTCGAACCATAATCAGCCCTTTAAGATTGAAAATACATCCGCAGTCCTCATGGATGTGCTTTACTCACCCGGCATGTTACGTTGTTGAATATGAGTGTTGGGTCACAAATGGGGCTATAGGACAGGCCTTAACTGGGGATGACGAACGGTTTCAGTTCATATTTTTGTATATTGAGTGATTTAGAGGTGGTAAATGTGTTAACTTAACAGCGAAGCTCTTGAGATCCAAGTGGTAAAATAACATATATGATTAACGGTGGCTATAACTATTACCCACACTTGGAAGGAAGTAATACTTATGCATGTTTACATTTGAAAAAACGATTAAAAACATTGAAAAAAGGATGTGACATATCTTTAATTTATCATGTTGCAACCATGGAAGGGTCGCTTTGATGAAACATAGCATTCTTGGCGCTATTTATTATCACTGACCTTTGCAGTTTAAACCATGATTAACGCAGCCGTGTTGATGCGGTCAAACAAGCGGTTACCAGTGTTCTTGAGACACACTTTGTTTGTCCTTTGATAGAAGGGTTGGGGGGGGGTGGGGCAGGCCAGCAGAGCACAAACATAGATCATGGTAGCAGATGTAACGACCAAAGTCTCAGAGCAAACAAGCCAGAGGGCCCGGGTACGCTGCGAGAGGGTTGATTGTAGAGAAACAACCAACACAAACACATAGTTGATGGCTGACTCACACATCTGGAAGATCTGGCTGCCTGGACTCATGACCTGAGTCTGACCCATCACCGACTACAATAGGACAGAATCAAATGTAACCTTCTAGTCTTAACACTAGGGTAGGAGAGAACTGAATGCGGTATGCGGCCCCCACCCAGCTAGTTTAGAATTAAGATGACCACTAGGTGAATAAGGACCAGGATGGGGAATTTAGGTTATTTGTTCCCTTTGAGTGGGGGATTTAAGAGGCACACAGTGATTATCCTATGATTATCCCATGAATGACCCATGAAGTTATATGCCTCTCTAGCCTCCCTGGTATATTGAAGGGATTACGGGTGTGGTGTGTAAAGAGTTGGCCTGAAGGTGGAGCAATATAAAGAGAACGTTTGAGCACTAGAAGCCCACACCTATTTGTGAGCTCCACCTTCATGCCTTCTTATTGACCTCATTGAATCTCTCCTTGTAACCCATCCCTTCTCTCCCATGATATGTTCATTTTGAGAATATGCCAAAGTTCATAAGGGGAAGTATGGAGATTCTCATTCAACACCGTTAAAATCCTCTGCAAACAAAGCATCTGTGAGAACACACTCACACACGCACACACACACACACACACGCACTCCCACAAACACACACACACACGCACCCACACACACACACACACACACACACACACACACACACACACACACACA
>OMLJ01032713.1:0-10729 GCA_900302595.1 Gadiculus argenteus | reverse complement strand
TATTCATTATATATGTGTCCCATAATATATGTATAGATCTACCATCACTACAGAAACTTAATTCTGATTCCTCAAAAAGAAAATCTGTCACAGTGAATGCCCACTAGGTCAGCATTTTGCATCTACTATTCTACATCGCACTCAAAGGAAAACAGAGAAAGTACATTACAGGTTGACTATAGGTTCAGTAGCGAGGCTCCAAGCTGTGAATGATACAAGAGATAAGGTTTCAACCGGCCCCGTCACAACCACATATTGGGGTGTCCACATGCTGTGTCCGGCCTTTTATAAGCTTAACATTGCAACTCTGTCTTCTGTTCAATGGGCATGAATCTATATACCTTTCTGACATTCAGGAGTGCAATATAGTGGTGTTTAATTAGCGTTTCTTCTATTGTTTTGGCTGGAAAAAGATAAATACATAAAAAACTATCCACTCACAAGCAAGTGAATACAAAACACAAAAACCTTGTACCACACAATCTGGGCCAAATGACCACAAAAAAAATGACAATTTGAAATAAATTACCTATACTTACAAATAATAATATAAACTAACAACCTAAAATTAAACTCAACCTAACAATAATTTTAAGTAATACCTATTTAAGGGAAACAATATATCTCCATAAAAATAAAGATTAAAATGAATCCCCTTTCACGCTTAACCCGAGTTAAAAAAGAATGCTAAAATAGGACATCTCCAGAAGAGCTGCTTACAATCTTTCAGAAAATATTCTCTTCGACGCAGCTGTCGATCGACCGTATCCGACTCAATCACAACTTGTGTGCGCGCAAACACATTTAAGCGCATAAAAGCTCACCCGGAAGCATACACGCTGCTCTACTGTATATGATGAAGACTGGACAAAACTGATAAAAAACAAGACAATGAGACACAGGTAGAACAAAGAAGTATGAGACACAGAGAGACACCTTAAGAAGCAATTGAGGCAAAAAAACAACTAGATTGAGTAAGCAGTCTATAGCTAGTTAGCATAGTGTCCGATTTTGATTAGTCATGCCTGCTCTACTTTACATGGGTGATTAATATTCCATAGGCTACAGATGTTGGTGATTTCTAGAATATATATATACCTTTCAGAGACAAATATCACGTAGCATACACAAAACACGGCAGCAGTACATACAAATTTCAATGTCAATAAAGTTATATTTGTTTTTGGTGACATCTTGACCCCTAGACAAACGTGGAGATACTTTTAGGTATACAGTGATTGGAATATAGATCCATGTGATAAATTATAATAACATGTGGTTTAGTGAGAGGCAGTGCAATGGTATAGTGTCCAAATCCAAGCACATACGAACCAGAGAGTGTATTTTTCTCTGGTATTTCTCTGTCAGAGCTTTGTGAGATAGCTGTTGTAAATATCTAATCTATTTTAGCTTTGTTTTGCATTATTCTACCACAAAAAAAATACATCCAGGACAAATGATCATGACATCAAAAACAAATCAGGCATTCTTTGGCCACACAAATAAAGTAATACCAAAAAAATACACTTTTTTTTGTTTGATAGAGAAGAGCAACTACGTTGAGTTACACAGGAGGAGGGAAAACATCCTGACTGGTGAAGGAAACATGGAGGAAGACTGTGGTAGGTGTCGCATGAGGCCCATGCATAGGATTGGTGACAAAAAAGGGGGGAGGGGTTTTACATCTTCCTCTTCTCTTCTTCATCCTCTTTGTCGTCCTCTGCTTCGTCATCTGATTCGTTGCCGTCTTCGACCTCTTCTTTGTGGAGGCGGTGTTGGAGCTGATGGAGCTGCAGCTGGAGGCTGCGGAGTTGGGGTCTTCTGCTGGAGTCATGCCCCCGCTCCGGGAAGACCCTTTCCCCACGGCCGGCTCCCCTCATCATCGTCCGCCTCTGGGTGTGAGCTTTATGGACTCGAACCCTGGGACGCACACAAGGGGACAGGGAGAACATATTGAAGGGGGTTAGAATAGTGCTAGTGCATAGAATCTTGAATGTTTTTTCTTTATCGTATTCACCGGTTTGGAGGATCACACACCACACATAATTAGAGAAAATTATGTTAGTACAACTCCAGGGATAGTGTGCTTTCTATAAGTATGTTATTTCAAGTATAAGATCCACACACAAGAAGCATCTATTAAGCATCTTCAGAGAAATTCTGGAGGTTAGATTACATTTCTGTACACCCTGTAACACACTTTGTTAGGAAAGGTTTTCATAGAATAATCATATAAACACATCACACATGAATGCAAGCTCACACAAACCTCTGGACCATAGTCCCATCATCTCTGACAATCTCCCTTTCTATCACATCAGGAATCACAACTTTTTTTAACCCCCTTATGTATCCCAGAGCCTGTGGGAGCAAATAAAAGGAAATGATCTGTGAAATCTGCCAAACCGGAAGACAGATTGATTTCAAACATATTGTACAGGACAATATACAGAGCCAGGTAATCAGCTCTGGCCTGAGACAAGCCATTTGGTTCACATGTCTCCAGTGTAATGCTACATGACAACATAATGAGGTGGATAGTAGATAATGGGACACACCTGTTTGAAGTCATCCTGAGAGGAGGCAAGGTCGACCATCCGCTGGCCCTCGACGACCGTGGTCCTCCCAGTCCTGACTTGACAATCCCCTGCCACCGCAGCCTCCAGCTCAGAGACGGTCACCTGGAAGTCCAATTCCAGAGTGATGTCATTAGTAGTATTGGTTTCATTCATTTTCTATGAGACCATGCAGCAGATTTATTTTTCTGTCACAAAGTTGTCACCATGTTAATTTCACATGCATACATACACACACACACACACGCTTACACCCTACAGACGAGGACTGTGCATACCTCGGTTTGGTCTCCTTCGCTCTTGATATTGGTTCTCCTCAGCCCCTTGGAGAAGCCGTCTCCCAGCACCATACCGCGGGAGCCCTGGGGTGCCCCCACGGTCGACTCACACTCCATGCCATCAGCAGAAACAGACTTACAGATGACCTTGCGTGTCACCTGGGAACAGGTGATATCGACTGATCAGACCATGAATTGTTCACAAATAGAGCACAAATGTACAACTCTGATAGTCTTTAATTCTCAAGCTGCATTGCTGCCATCTTGGTGCAATATTAGCATGGACTAGTGTTTTAAATGAAGATGCATTACCTTTTTGATCACAACATGCCCGTTTTCATCAGTGTACTTCTCTTCTGTTACAGATTGAGCGAGATCGGGCATTTCATCAGCCTAAAAATGTAAATGTAGGTCAGTTACTTGTTGATGAGCGTTGTTGTACAAAGCAAGTCTCTGCTGCATTCTTCTATAGCTTAACAACTCATTAGAGGCAACAATTCTTTACATAGACCAAAAAGTCTGGAAAAGAGTTAGTCAAAACAGATCCACACACATGAGTAAGTCCTTTCTTAGCATGGCACATGACAGTAGCTTAATGGTGCATTTCCACCGGAGGGTGCGGGTTGGTTAAGTCTGTTAAGGTGCGGCACGGTTCACGTTTCCACCACTAAAAGTGGGCATGATCCAGACTCGTCTTGCAGTACTCCTCCGTTGGGGTACTGAGACCATAGACATTATAAAGAGTAGACGCCGCATTGGCTTGCTGAGCGCAGGAAATGCGGTCGCTACCTTGGACCGGTCATACTCTGGTTGCGTAGCAGTAGAACAGACAGGATGCCAGAGCACTGTGCAGCCTATTCCTGCTCAAATCAGCGGACTATCGCAAGCAGGGCCTGGGGGATTACTTTTCACAAGTAAGATTTAACATTAAATTAAAAAAAATAAAAAGCATGTGTCCTGTATCATAGCTACATGTATGACCTTTTCAGCAGTGAAAATCTGTTTTGTATTCAGTGTGGTATAATGAATTCAATGCTCTGACAGTTCATTGCACCAGCCGAACAGATGACACTGAGTGGAGCGGTCGACCCGTCCAAGATGGCGGCCCCACGGCTCTTCGGCGCCAGTAGGCAGTAGTGGTCGATGCGGCGTATACTCTTTATTATATCTATGACTGGGACGCCTGAAAGGGGGCCGGCAAGTTCGAGCTACACACGCTGTCTGTTGATTGGTCGACAGAATTGTCGCTTCCGTGCAACAGGGGGATAATAACAAACAAACCAGCCCGCAAGGTATTTCTGCACAACGGCGAAAGCTTCGTTTATTGAAGAAAGTGGTGCGCAAAATGTGGGACATCTTCTTGGATGTCCCATATTGTTGCTCTTATTAGCAGGCTACACTGTGTCGGGATGCTATGAGATCACAATGCTTACGCAGCTCCCATGGCTATCGCCTTCCGGCTTAAACCCCGCCCTACACGAACCGGTGGAAACGCAAGCCGTAACTGAGCTGGGCCATACCACACCCTCACAACTGGACTTGCTGGGTCCGAAGAGTAACCGACGGTGGAAAAGGGGCATAATACAAAAACTGACCCTCTTGCAGAAACAATGTTTGAAGCCGTATCCACAAAAAATCTTGTTTATGTACTTTATAGGCTCTTTCACAGCAAACAACATCCGCCCATGCTCAAACTGATACCTTCATAACAAATCTTCGCACTATTCTTGTGGTCAGATATTCGTCATCAGAAGTTTCTGATATTGTTCCAAGTTCATCAGCAATCTCCTAACCAGGCAACACAGATTTATTATGCTTTGTGAATTGTTTACCAGCAATATGTTTATAGAGAACATAGATATAGATAAATAAATAAAATAAATGACAATTTTGAAAAATGTGTGACATGTCATAACAGCCCAGTTTCATAAAGCATAACATGCATATGTTTAAATTAATAATCTATCCTCTACTGTCCAACAATACAATCCAGCAACATATATGTATTGTAAAAACCTGTACAAACTGGTGAAACGTTGATAGAACACCATGCAAGAGTTTAGTCGGCCTATGAGTTAATCCACAAAGCAAAAAGAACAGGGTTAAAGTCGTTCAGGGCCAGCGAGTAACATTGAAGCAGCCATTCCTTGGAGCGGGTATTTTGCACAGCAAAGCTCATTGGGATTTTGCGGGTTAGCAGGATTTTCCAAATTGTATCTTACCCTTGCCAGAGATGTATCTTCTTCAACAGACTCTGGCCCTCCCCTAGCGGCACGTTTTTGTGAAGCTTCATAGAATGCAGAACCCTCCTTGTTTGAATTGTGAGAGTGCACCATTTCTTCACTCTCTACATAAATGTCCTCAGAAGACTCGTTCACATATGATGCATCTTCATAACCTTCACTCCCAGAGGACGACAGGACTCTTGGCTCATATATTTGAATCGCAGAGTCGTTAAATGTAACATTTGGTTTTTCACTTCTTTGCCAATTAGAACGATCATCAGGCTGTCTTTTATGTGACTGACTCTCTCTCTTAGCATCACCGGCCTCAGCCTCTGATGATTCAGGGGAGGTTTGTTGACAGTCAAAGAAAGCCTCTGGATCCGAGCTGTCGTATTTCGTGGTATGGAGGACACCATGAACAACGTCTGTGTAGGTTGGAGGTTCATGGTTGTTCATCTCTTCATACATAGATGGGAAGCTGACGTCGTCATTGAGAGCTGAGGCTGTATCTGCTCCCATCTCAGTGGGAGATTCAGATGTAGAAAGATGGCTTTTTTCCTTGATTAAGGACAGTGGTGTACCTGAGCAGGGGTACGGATTTAGTTCCTCAAAGTTAAAGTGTCTGTTAGCTGTTCCAGGTTCAAGTGTTTGTAAAGTCAAAGCAGCGGGAGACTGAGAGGAAAGATCCCCAGTTTTTATAATGACGGGGGAAGGGATGTCCGACATGTATGCTCTCTCTCTCTCACACGATGCTTCTATTTCCCCATCAATCTCAGATATTTCTTCTTCATCTTCTTTATTAATAGCAGGCAGATCAGTCGGACATTCCTCAGACATTTCTGCACCATCTAGAGACACAACTGAGGGTACAAGCCCAGCTGCACTATCATCACACATGGTTGATGGAAACACCCCTTCTGATTGGCTGTTTATAGGGGACGATGCCAAAACTTCTTCAGTTGTTATGGAATCGCTTTGCGCCAAGTTAGGATAATTAACCTCTTCCGCGGTCACTCCTTTTGTTTCTGAGGAGATTAGAATTGGATCAGGGGTGATTCTAGAGACTTCCCTTCCAGCCTCACTTGGAACACCATCATGTACATGTTGTGGGATTGATTGATCTTGATCTTCCACCTGGTCTAAGTCAGATAACATGCTACCTTCATTGTTTCTGTGTTTTTCTTGAGGGAATTCATCTCCTGGGGAAATATCATCAAACTCAACATACGGTTGGTCAGCTTCAGGACTTTCATCGCTGGATATGGATTTTTCTGCATCAAGATTCTCAGGTCTTAATTTCAGTTTCAATTCCAAGTTTGACAGCAGCTGGTCAAGCTGAGGCGAGCTAGACTTTGGTGGAGTAGTTTGTTCTGTTGACATGCCTGATTTATCATCCTCATTGTGGTCACCAGCACTCTGTTCAGGTATATTGCTGAGAAGGTCTGGGACCACTGGGGTTTCCTCATTTGGGCCGAATTCGTAGCTCTGTTCAAAATTTGACGGTCGTTTGTCCTCCTTCTCCTGAGGCGAGTTGGTATCACTTGCTAAATCCACTGCAGGTTCAATTGTACTTGTAGTAGGATTGTGTACCTCGGGTGCAGCTGATTGACTTTCAGTGGAAAGGGATTTGAGTATCTCATGTCTGCATCTCAATGATGGCATCTCAGTTGCCGAGAGTTGGCTTTCCTCTAAAAAAATGTTATGTTCTGATGATTGTGACTGATCTATCATTAATGATGACCCTATGGAAACCTGTAAGAGATGATGGAGTGGAATGGAAACAAAATAAACAAATATGAAATGACAATGAACTAATGTATACAGCATGCACCTTAATTTATGTATAATAGTATTGCTTTTATGTTGTGTCAAGTGCTATTATATTCCATAAAAGCAACAGTGTTAATTTTAAGCCCTCACACCCACAGCCAAGGTAACAAGACACACACAATAATTATTTCTATATTTTTACACTAATCAGCTAAAGGAAATATATCATTTTGGGTATAACAATTAAATAAAACATGATGAAATGATGAACATGATGAAATGGCACAATACTAGTGCAACTTTACATTTGTTTAACCTTTTATGCAGCACACCAACCAACCCAGCGAATACTACTCAGGCTTACAGCGTCTCACTGCAGGTCGACACTATATTATTATGGTGTTATGACAATGTCTCTACTTTGTAAGGGTTTTAGTTCTTCATGGGACTGCTCCAATATAGACATGCCACAGTAAATCTACTAGAACGAGAATTAGTGGAAGCTTGAGTCAAATGGCCAGTCAAATGTACACATCATCACTGTTACTTTAGAAAAGTATTATTTGCCAAGTGAGTTTGCCTTAAACTAACTTAAAGTCTTACCGGCAATGAACGTTTGCTCTCTTCATCTTTCAATTTCTTGCAAAAGAACAACTTTGGAGATGTTTAGTCTCTGACATTAATATACTTGCTGTCCCTTTATGCATGACAAGGGAATTGACACTCTTGTTTTCTTCTCTTTTCCCTGATTCTCAATTTCCTTGAGGTTGGTAATAACCTACCGCCTCCATCCACATGAGGGACCAGCTGTAGTTCAGATGGCAGATGACTCAACTGACGGCGCTACCTTTAGTCCCCTCATCTATTCTAATCTTTGGCCTTACAGTGGAGCATCTTCCAAAATGTACTATTTCAGTTCGAGAAAGTAGCAATGGGTTCAAGTAAGTGACTCTTGTTTGCAAGGGTCGGAAAATAGGTGAAATGTTTTTGATAAAGTATTTATCTAATTTAGACTGGTTTCAGGCTTAAATATACTGTACATATTTAAAATACATCTTGTTTTTTTTAGATAGTTTACAACCAAAATAATTAACTGATAGAAAGTATACTTAAGCATGAAAATATGGATGGAGAATCAAATGACAAGATAGAAGGGCCTATTCAAACAAAAGTATTATTAAGTATTAAAGATAATATTATTATACTCATTGTAAAAAAGGGACCTGTGTAGTTGAATTTAGACAATTACTTGATTTGTGTCATTGTCATCCTTGCCACGTTCATGTGAAGGTCTAATCCTAGTAATTCAGGGAACCAAGTTGATATTTCAAGGTGCAGCTGTTCAGATGTATTCTATGATGGCCCAAAAAGCTATTCTCATGAGTAAATTCTCAGCATTTCTCGGCAATTCAGAAAACAAGTTGCTTATGTGAAGTGATATACACAGTACATGACCTGTACATACAAAAAATACATCTGTTTGTACCAAGAGGTACACTGGCACAAGCCCTTACAATTGAAAAATAATAAGACTAATCTGGGCTGTGATATATACAGCTCAGGTGTATAGGATTGTCTATTTCTGAAACATTTATTAAAAAAGAGAAATTCTGGATTTAATTGTAGGAGACTGGGTCTGATTCATGGAGCCTTACAATCAATCTGGGAGAGTTGGCAACTATTGAGGGAACACTAATAATTAACAGCCTTTAGTTGTTTGTTTACTATCAATTTGAGGCAAATATTCTGAAATTGAATTGCACTCACCTTTAAGAGGGAGATTTAAAATAACAGGGTTTTTCTTTGATGGCTGTGAAGTCTGTGAATACTGTTGCGCAACTGTATTACATCATGTCAGATGGTTTATCCAAGATGTTTTCAAAGTCTCCACTTTTATGACACAGACATTCTCCTTTATACAGAGAATCATTTACATGTGCTATAAATCTATTGGATACAGAATGAAAGGCATGTTTGCTGGTAGACAAGTTTAGTAGAGTTCTATTTGAAAAGGGCCCAGGAGACACAGGTTTAACTGAATTATCTAGCACAGTTACAGTACCTTCGGAAGATGGCAGTCTTATTTCAGACAGCCAGTACTCCAGGAAAGATTGTGTGTACTCATTCTCTGATAATGAAGGCCCACCGGACATAGATTGAATTTCAAATCTATTCTCCTTTCCCCCAGAGGACTCTACCTTTTTAAATGCAGTGCTACATTGTTCGATGTCTGCATGTCCTGGTTGATTCACATTCCATGGTATACTGTTTTTTTTCGGCATGTATTGTTGACATGGTTCATGATTGTGTTGTAATGCATATGGGTGTTGTGAGTTTGGCTCTGTTCTAAAGTCGAGGGGCTCTTTTAGGTCAGCTGAACCAGAGAGCAAATGAGAATCCTTGTTGAAATCAAACACATTCTGTTTGCGTTGTTTTGAAAATGATCCCTCAAATGATAAAGACTGATCAAATATCATTTCATTCAAATCCATAGATGATGGAGGTAAATTGTAACCACAAGCATGATCTTCTTTGTTTTCACTCTTCAATTTCTGTTTGCACAAATGGGGTGTATTAAGATGTCCTCCATTGTATAGAGGATCATACTTATGGCACATCAATTTGCAAGGGGCTGTATTGTAAAATAAATGATATTGAGGACTCAATGGGATTGTATCACATTTGTCTAAAATTATGTGTACACAACTTTTTTCTAAAGACACCTTAGGATCATGCTCATTAAGATAATCAAGTGTGTCTCTTTGATAATTACAGTTGGAGTTGGTAAGATTTTTACGATGTTCCAGTTTAAAGTCAGAAAAAAGTGACATTGGAGAATCAGGCCTTATCTCTTCAAACAGATATTCAAGACAAAGATCATTGGATTCAAGATCTGAAGCAGCTGATACCGGAGAACTTGATCTATTTGTTGAGTACTCAACAACATACTCACAGTAATGGGGCAAGAATTGGGGAACAGGTGAGTCAGGAGAAAGGGATGTCAACTCATTATGAGAAGCAATAGAATCAGGGGAGTGAGGTCTCAACTCATTGACCCAATTGCCAAGGAGTTCCTGTGTATCCTCATTGTCTGATGAATATATTTCAGCTGAAGGTGATATAGCATCACAGATTCCCTCGTCAAGGAAATCATCTGATTTAGGTTTAAAATTACACCTCACAACATCTGCATACGTTAAAGGTTTTGTCGAAATGGCAAGTCTGAAATTTGATGATGGAACATCTATTTCGTGATCTTTGAAATGTAATGTAAATGAGTCCGGTGAATCTGGTCGAATCTCATCACACAACTCGTCAATACAAAAGCGATACAATTCTGGGTCAGATGCCATGGACTGAGATGATGAGGGTCTCCCTTCAAAGAATCGCAAGTAATAGTCACAATGTTGAGACTCAAGTGGCACAAAGGTATTGTCAGAACAGACACAACGTAGATCAACAGATGTTACTGATTCTGGGGAAGATGGTCTCAACTCTGCTAACCAGTTCTGAACAAGGGAACAATCTACACCTGAAGAAATTAATTCTGCAGAGAAGGGCCTTCTATCAAACACATGTTCCAGTTCAATTCTGATAGAACTGACATTGGAGAATCAGGCCTTATCTCTTCAAACAGATATTCAAGACATAAATCATTACATTCAATATCTGAAGCTGCTGATACCGGAGAACTTGATCTATTTGCTGAGTACTCAACAACATACTCACAGTAATGGGGCAAGAATTGGGGAACAGGTGAGTCAGGAGAAAGGGATGTCAACTCATTATGAGAAGCAATAGATTCAGGGGAGTGAGGTCTCAACTCATTGACCCAATTGCCAAGGAGTTCCTGTGTATCCTCATTGTCTGATGAATATAT